>NW_024121987.1:935462-946148 GCF_016745375.1 Pimephales promelas
TAAACAAGGAAAGTCTGGAAGTAAAGAAACGGAACAGTTCCTGGTCTGAAAATAGCAGAAGATTTGGCAGCTCAAATTCACAGGACAGCTCTGCGTAACTGCAGAAGGAAACAATTTGTAAAAGTCTTTAAATACCTCAGTCCTTTATTGCCCCACACCAAAGAAACAGGCTCAAATGATTCATGGGGGAATGTGTGAGTGAAGAGTAAAGGTGATAAACCTTAAAATATCTTCTAAATTGAAACCATTTTTCGTAAAAGTTGAAAATATCAGTTAATGGAGGGGTTAATAGACAAGGTAAGTAAAGCCTTAATGAAGTGGAAGACATGAATTTGCCTCCAATCTACACGGGGAGCTTTTGACGAGTTTTATTATGAATATTAGATGACCAAATATAGCCCTTTAAAGTTAGAATAAAGACAGCCCACCACTATAGGCTTACAATTTTGGAGCAAAACTTTACGAATCCTGGGGCACTTTAACCATTCCTCAGAAAAGGAGTAACAGTTTGTTCAATAGACTTAATGAACAAACAAAGGAATACATTGAAATAAACAGAGAAAGACATTCGTCAGATTACACCACCTTTGAAAGATTTAGTTTTGAGCTAGCTAAGTGGCTAAGTGACATTAATCGCAAGATATTTAAACCAGACCTACTCAGCCTAAATGGGACATCAGAATTTAAGTCGCACAGCCAAGGTGTTTACGGCCCGGGGTAACACACACACTCTTTAGAAAATTCATTTAATAACTGGAAAAAGAGCCAAATTTATTCAACATTAATTGAGAGAGTAGCTGTGATCGGGTTACAAACGTGTAACAACAAATCATTGCATAAAGGGATATGCCAATTTCGATGTCAGAATAAGATTCATTTAAATAACAAAGAGGACCCTGAGGCAATTGACAGAGGCTCAATGTCAGTAAATAGCAAAGAGGAGAGAAACTGGCCTGTCATGATGCACACCTTAATTCTGAACTATACTGAATGTGTCATAGTGTACACTGCCAGGGCGGTTAGCATATAAAAGATGAATCCATAAAATATAACCATTCCCAAAGCCACTCAGACATCATCAAATGCTTTACACATTGAGAGCAATTACCTCCTCGGGGACAACAGAAAGAACGTTTGGAGTAAAGTAGGCTATGGTTCAGAGAGATTTACTACAAATAAAAACAGCGGTCTCCCTTTAATAAAACCTGTTTGCTCTTGTCTCTGTCTCTCGTGTCAGTCGTAGAGCGCCTCTTGAGATTAGAGGTGTGAGGTTTACACACACAGACTCAGCTCTCACTGTCCTACGTCATGCTTTTGCCACTATCTCAGCATCAACATTCTTTAGTAAAAAGAGGCCTGTAGGAACAGCACGACGAGGGATCTTTATCCTTCTTCAGAAGTAAGGTAATGGAGGCAATTATCTTCAGCATTGAGTCATGCTCGAGAGACTCTGCATTGCTGATAAGAGTAAAGGGGTCGATTTATCTTGAAATCTCTTTATAAAATATGTTAGGGAAGCCATCAGAGCCTTTGGATTGCTATTGGTTAAACAAACTCGTTTACATTGAGTGGTGGAAATCAATAGACGAAAAGATGGTTAATGTTAGTGAGGTAATCAAGTAGGGTTAGTTCATTAAAGGAGTAGCTCACCTTTTAAAAAAACTTTGCTGATCATTTACTCACCTCCATGTCATCCAAGATATCCATGTCAAAAAGAAATTAAGGTTTTTGATGAAAACATTCCAGGATTTTTTCTCCATATAATGGACTTCAATGGGAACCAAACGGTTCAAGGTCCAAAAGACAGTTCCAGTGCAAACTTCAAACTGTTCAAAGGGATTTAAAACGACACCAGACGAGGAATAAGGGTCTTATCAAGCGAAACGATCACTCATTAAAAAAACAACAACCAAAGTGTAAGTTTTATAAGCTCAAATGCTCACCTTGCTCTGTTTTGTGATGCGCGCCGCGTTCGTGACTCTACTATTTGAACTTGTTCATCAAAATGAACAAATCTTTTCCAGAGTGCAACTCATTCACTTCGTTTGTTGAATGAACCAAAATGACACGAAAAAAGATTTGTTCATTTTGATAAAAGAGTTCCTTTGAACAGTTTGCACTGAAAATGTGTTTTGGACCTTGAACCGTTTGGTTCCCATTGAAGTCCATTGTTTGGAGAAAAATCTTAATTTCTTTTCGACTGAAGAAAGAATGACGTGGCCATCTTGGATGACATGGGGGTGAGTAAATTATCAGCAAAGTTTTTTTTTTAAAAGTGAACTACTCCTTTAAGGTTTACAGCGAGTAAACAGGATGGTGTATCGGTCAGGACAGGAATAAGACGAGGAGATGTAATTTATAGTTTTTCCTTTATTCACTCAACACATGAAAATATTGGAAAGCTGGCTAATCAACCATGTACGACACGTGGGCTAAACTATAACTGTTAAACTTGAACTTGTTTCCTTTACCACTACAGCCAACACACACTTCACACTTTCTTCACTGTAACCACAGAAGATTGAGTCTTAAAGCGGCAGGCACCCAAAAAACATCAGAGCCTTTGTGCAGTTAAACCACTACAGGAGCATCAGTAGCGGCCTACTCCATATCTCCTCAAACCAGAAGTCCTCTTTTATTTCGATTCTTTGAAATAGAGGAACAACTGGTTATTTGATCATTTATTTGCAGGTGACAAGTTCAAACTTGTCACCCATCAGGCTATTTTGACTTTCAGTTTGTTTTGATTTTTCACATGTGTTTCCCCTGTCAGTGCTTCCCGCCACAATCTGTTTCCATGGATACTAGTCACCTTCCTCACAGCTGCCGGTCGTTTATGTAGTCGTCATGACTGTGTATTTAACATCATCACGGTGTATTTAAGTTCCTCTGCATTCAGTTCATTGTCCGGTATTGTTTGTGTTTGACACGCACGCTGTCTTACCTTCCCTGTGTATATATCCTGAGTCTCTATGACTAAAGTAAGTGTTTACTACGTTTTTTTCTTCTCTGAATCAACACAAGAAACAAAACTCTTTTGGTGAATGATTCCAAGAGTTGACAAAGAGCGGTATTGTTGGCTTGTTGCCTCTCACAGACTTGCTAAACTTCTGTGTCCGTGTGGTTTGGTGGTTATCCAAATTGTAGAACATCTTGTAAAAACGTCAGTACAGGTCTCACTCAGCTAACTGCATCAATGCAATCTTATGTAAACTAAAGAGTACTTAAAATTGTATTAAGACTTGAGATTGATCATGTTTTTACAGTTAGAATACAATTTGGCATGTTTCATTTCATTCATCATCAATCACACACACACATCAATATTTTTTACAGTTAGAATGTAATATTTTGTTTATAGCTTGTCTAGTATATAGCCTATATATCCACACACTATGATCAGTTGCTTTCTTAAAGGGTTAGTTCACCCAAAAATGAAAATTAAGTCATTAATTACTCACCCCCATGCTGTACCAACCCCGTAAGACCTTCGTTCGTCTTCGGAACACAAATGAAGATATTTTTGATTAAATTTGAGAGCTGTATAACTACCACATTGGCTCCTAAGGGACTGCCTCTTTGACGGCCCAGAAAGTCCAATGAAGAAAATGTTTAAATACCCAAGTGACTACCGTGGCTCAACTATATGTTTATCAAGCGACGCGAATACTTTTTGTGCGAAAAAACAAACAAAAATAACGAGTTTATTCGACTATTTCTTTTCTTCCTTGTAGGCCAGAACGAGAATTCCTTAGATTTCCACGACGCATGCGCGAGATTTGCGATCTGCTTACACCGCTTACACTACTTCAGATCGCAATTCTCGCACATGCGTCGTGGAAATCTATAAAGGAAGTCTCGTTCTTGTCACAGAACAGAATGGCACAGACGGGTGAGTATGAACAAGGTTTATTGAATAACAGTCACAGTATGGTAAGTAGCGGGCTAGTTGAAGTTGGAGAGGGTTATGAACAGTCTGATGATGTTTTCCTTATCTGAACAGGAGCGGGAGAATGGAGAGCTGACCGGAACAGCGGATTTGGAGACTGGAGAGAACTGGCAGCAGACGGGGACCAAGGACAGGAACAGACGGGAGGCTGACGGGCTGGAGATGCGATGCAGGTAAGTAGAATCAGGAACGTGAGATAGCGGTAGGGAGTCTGTAATCGTGGTAGAGACGAGACCAGACAGTGAGTGACTGAATGAGGTGAGTATATATGGAGTGGATGATAGTCCGGATAAGTGATGGCAGGTGGTGACGACAGGTGGTGATGATTAGTAGTCAGGGGAACCAGAACGAGTAGGCGGAGTGAAGGTATCTGGTGCTGACGCAGATGGATCCGTGACAGTACCCCCCCCCCACGGCCAGCTCCAGCTGGCGGCGGACCGACGACGGGACGGCCACGGCCCCTGGGTGCAGGACGACCTGGATGGGCCGAATGGAAGTCCTGGAGTAGGGTGGGATCAAGAATGTCCTCCCGCTGAACCCAACATCTGTCTTCCACCTCAAAACCGTCCCAGTCGACGAGGTATTCCAGAAGGCCGCCCCGTCGCCGGGAGTCGAGGATTTTCTCGCACTTGGTAATGTTATCATCCTCCTGATCCACAGGAGGAGGGGGCACGTCCGCAGCACCAGACCCTGGGGAGGAAGGAGTGAGAGGATTAGTATAGGGCTTGAGGAGGGAGACATGGAATGTAGGTGCGATGCGGTAGTGAGCAGGAAGAGTGAGTCGATAGGTGACGGGGTTGATCTGCCTCTGTATGGCGAACGGACCGATGTATCTGGGACTCAGCTTACGACAGGGCTGTCGGAGACGGATGTCCCGGGTGGAGAGCCAGACCAGTTGACCCGGATGGTATTGGGGAGTTGAGGCACGTCGAACATCCGCCTGGGTCTTGTGTCTGCGGACAGCCCGCTGGAGGTGAGTGTGGGCTGAGTCCCAGACCCTCTCGCTCGTCTGGAACCAGTGGTGGACTGCTGGAACATCTGATGGTTCACCGGACCAGGGAAACAGTGGAGGTTGGTACCCGAGTATGCACTGGAAGGGTGTGAGCCCTGTGGTGGATTGACGGAGAGAGTTTTGTGCATACTCGGCCCACGGCAGGTAGCGGCTCCAGCAGTCCTGATGGTCGTGGCAGTATGACCGTAAATATCTCCCGATTTCCTGGATCTTCCGCTCAGTCTGGCCGTTGGACTGGGGGTGGTATCCCGACGTAAGGCTGACGGAAACGCCCAGGAGATTGAAGAAGGCCTTCCACACACGGGAGATAAATTGTGGACCTCTGTCAGATACGACATCCTCTGGGATTCCAAAGTTTCTGAAGACGTACTGGAATAGGGCTTCAGCGGTCTCAAAGGCAGTAGGAAGCCCGGGGAGAGGAATGAGTTTGCATGCCTTGGAGAATCGGTCGACTACCACAAGAATGCAGGTGTGATTGTGGGAACGGGGAAGGTCGGTGACAAAGTCGACCCCCAGATGGGACCAGGGTCGAGTGGGAATTGGTAGGGGAGTGAGTTTGCCTTCAGGAAGATGACGGGGAACCTTGGCCATGGCACAGACTGAGCATCCCCTGACGTATCGGGAGATATCCTGGGCCATACCCGGCCACCAGTAACGTTGTTGGACGAGCGAGAGAGTTCCTTGGCTGCCTGGGTGTCCAGAGCCCGGAGAGGTATGTACTGAGTCCATGAGGGACAGGCGTAGGCGTGTCGGGACGTAAACCCGTCCCCCTGGACCTCCCGGCGGAGCAGGTTCGGCTTGGGTGGCGTCGGTAATGTGATCGTCCATACTCCACTGAATGGGACTTACGACGATGGCTGGAGGGAGGATGGTCTCGGGACTGAGAGGAGGAGAATTGGGCTGAAACTGTCGTGATAGTGCGTCTGCTTTTACATTTTTGTGTCCAGGACGGTAGGTGACGGAGAAGTTGAAGCGGGTGAAAAGAGGGCCCAGCGAGCTTGACGGGGGTTGAGTCTTCTAGCCTCCCAGAGGTATTCGAGGTTCCGGTGATCCGTGATGACTGTAAACGGGTGTTGAGCCCCCTCCAGCCAGTGTCTCCATTCCTCTAAGGCCAGTTTGATGGCTAACAGCTCTCTGTTGCCGATATCATAATTCTGCTCCGCCGGGGACAGTTTTCTTGGAATAGAAGGCACATGGATGGAGTTGCAATGGAGTCCCCTGCCACTGGGAAAGAACCGCTCCTACCCAGAGGTGGAGGCATCCACTTCCACGATGAAGGGTAGAGCTGGATTGGGAAGGGAGAGGGTAGGAGCGGAACTGAATGCCCTTTTCAAGCTGTCAAACGCCCGTGTGGAGTCGGTGTTCCAGGACAGAGACTTGGCCCCGCCCTTGAGGAGATTAGTGAGAGGGAAGCAGGTCTGACTGAAGTTTTTGATGAAGCGGCGATAGAAGTTAGCAAACCCAAGAAACCGTTGAAGGTCTTTCCGAGAGGTGGGTTGTGGCCAGTTGTTAACGGCATCCACCTTCCTCTGGTCCATGGTTATACCGCGGGGAGTGATGAGGTAGCCCAGGAACTGAACGGTGTCTCGGTGGAATTCGCACTTTTCTAGTTTCAGGAAGAGTTGATGGTCTCTGAGGCGTTGGAGTACGGTTTGGACATGGCGGATATGAGTGGGTAGATCTGGAGAGTATATGAGGATATCATCGATATAGATGATGACAAATTGGTGTAGTAAGTCTCTGAAGATCTCGTTCATGAACCCCTGGAACACGGCGGGTGCGTTGGACAATCCGAAGGGCATGACGAGGTACTCGTAGTGCCCCGCAGGGGTTATGAACGCTGTCTTCCACTCGTCACCTTCACGGATGCGGATGAGATTGTACGCGCTCCGGAGATCGAGCTTGGAGTAGACAGTAGCCCCACGGAGTTGTTCCAGAGCGGCGGGAACCAGAGGAAGGGGATAGCGGTACTTTACAGTGGCTTGATTGAGAATACGATAATCGATGCAGGGGCGCAAGCCTCCGTCCTTCTTGCCCACGAAGAAGAAACTTGATGCGGCAGGGGACGTGGATGGTCGAATAAATCCTTGACTTAAGGCTTCCTGGATGTACTCCTCCATGGCCTTCTGCTCCGGGATGGACAGAGAATAGATCTTACCTCGCGGTAGGACCGCCCCAGGCAGCAGGTCGATCGCACAGTCCCATGGCCGATGAGGTGGTAAGGTGGTTGCCAGCTGTTTATCAAAGATCTCCTGGAACGCCCGGTAAGGAGGAGGAATTTCCGGGAGAGACACGGTAGAGGACTCTTCCACGGAGGTGGCGGAGAGAGAGATTTTCTGAACCGGAGCAACTGGACGGATAATGGGCTTGGAAATGACAGGCAGACAATGATGATGGCATTCTTCACCCCACTGTAAGACCTCACCGGTAGACCATTGGATATGTGGTGAATGAAGTTCCAACCAAGGGCGTCCCAGGATGATCTCGGCCGTCGAGCCCTCCAGCACCAGAAAGGAAATAGCCTCCTTGTGAAGCCAGCCGATCTCAAGCCCTAGATCCGGGCTGCGGTGTCCAATCCGGCCACGGCCAAGAGGTTTTCCGACGATGGACTGAACGTGAAGGGTATGAGGAATGGTACGTTGCTTCGTTTGGAGCCGATGGAGAGTGGTGAGTGAGATGAAGTTACCGGCGGATCCGGAGTCAATTAGCGCTTGCACTGGAAGGGAACGGTTCATATAAGTGATAGTAGCAGATGTATACTTCATATTCGATATGGATAGGGGTAACTGAACCGTACTCACTGCGGGTCGAGGTGGACGAATGGGACAGGTGGATAACATATGACCAGCAGCCCCGCAATACAGACATAGTCCGTTGGTTATACGGCGATTGCGCTCGGAGATCGGTAGGCGTGCAGACCCGATCTCCATCGGCTCTGGTGCTGGAGGACTGTAAGCGGCAGATGGGCGAGGAGGCGGAGGTGCAGGGCTATCTAGCTGGCCAGCAGTGCGGCGTTGATCGATGCGGATGGATCGCTGTATGATGCTCTCGATACCCACTGTGTCATCGTAGATGGCTAACTGAAGGCGAATGTCGGGATTCAGACCGTGGCGGTATGCAGTGATGAGGGCAGACTCATTCCATCCCAGCGTAGCGGCGAGGGTCCGGAACTGCAGAGCATATGCAGCCACTGATGATCTCCCTTGCTTCAAACGAAACAGCTGATCTTGCACGGAGATCGAGTGCAGATGGTGAGAAGAGCTTGTGAGAACACTTCCAGGAAGTGATTGGAGAATGAGGCGAAGGTTCTGGTGACGGGCCCACGATCTTTCCATAGGGCATGAGCCCATTGAAGAGCCCGACCACGGAGAAGGGAGATGAAGAAAGCGACCTTCAATTCTTCAGTGGGGAACGAGGATGGAATCATTCGCATGTAGAGCTCGCACTGCAGAAGGAAGCCGCTGCACTCCTCCTCCTCGCCAGAGAAGGGCGCTGGTTGGGCCATGGGACATACAGAGGCAGAGGCAGAGGAAAAGGCTACGGTGGAAGTAGCGAGCACAGATGCACTAGTCCGGGGAAGGGATGCTGTCGGTGGGGAACTCGTGTCCGTGGTGGTTGTGGGGCGTAGGTTGAAGCATGTTTAGGTTGGTCTGGTCTTCTGTCACAGAACAGAATGGCACAGACGGGTGAGTATGAACAAGGTTTATTGAATAACAGTCACAGTATGGTAAGTAGCGGGCTAGTTGAAGTTGGAGAGGGTTATGAACAGTCTGATGATGTTTTCCTTATCTGAACAGGAGCGGGAGAATGGAGAGCTGACCGGAACAGCGGATTTGGAGACTGGAGAGAACTGGCAGCAGACGGGGACCAAGGACAGGAACAGACGGGAGGCTGACGGGCTGGAGATGCGATGCAGGTAAGTAGAATCAGGAACGTGAGATAGCGGTAGGGAGTCTGTAATCGTGGTAGAGACGAGACCAGACAGTGAGTGACTGAATGAGGTGAGTATATATGGAGTGGATGATAGTCCGGATAAGTGATGGCAGGTGGTGACGACAGGTGGTGATGATTAGTAGTCAGGGGAACCAGAACGAGTAGGCGGAGTGAAGGTATCTGGTGCTGACGCAGATGGATCCGTGACAGTTCTGGCCTACAAGGAAGAAAAGAAATAGTCGAATAAACTCGTTATTTTTGTTTGTTTTTTCGCACAAAAAGTATTCGCGTCGCTTGATAAACATATAGTTGAGCCACGGTAGTCACTTGGGATATTTAAACATTTTCTTCATTGACTTTCTGGGCCGTCAAGAGGCAGTCCCTTAGGAGCCAATGTGGTAGTTATACAGCTCTCAAATTTAATCAAAAATATCTTCATTTGTGTTCCGAAGACGAACGAAGGTCTTACGCGGTTGGTACAGCATGGGGGTGAGTAATTAATGACTTAATTTTCATTTTTGGGTGAACTAACCCTTTAACTGCTTTTCTCTCTCTCTGTCTCTGTTGCGTGTTGATTTATTGGATGTTCATTAACAGTAAATCACTAAAAAAGTTATTTACAACTTATTATTTCCAAGAACGAACAAGAACTTCAACTGTGAGTAGGCTTTAAACACATTAAAAACGGTATTGTTTAAATTGATTTTAAAAATGACCAAATTTGAAAGTTGAGACTTTGTTTCATTTCAAAAGTAATCTGGTCGGTCAGCGCTTTGTCAGTGTCCTCTTTGCTCCGCAATGTATTTTTCACTGCATGAGAACCTTGTATGTGGAGTGGAGCGGCATGGCTTGTCGAAAATAGCAACTGTACACTCTTAGAAGAAAAGGTTCTATATAGAACCTTAAAAGGTTCTATCAGTGCTACGTATTTGGAATCCCTAAAAATTATTTTTTCTCTTAAAACTTTTAAAAAAGGGTTCCTCTGGGTTCTATATAGAACCCTGGGGTTCCATACTTGGCCAATAGAACCTTTTACAAAAAAAAAAATGGTTTTATATATGAAGCAGGGGATGGAACCATTTCTGGTTCTAAATAGAACCATTTCTTCTAAGAGTGTAGCTAAAGGGGTGTGTCTTTAGGAACGGTAAATTGGACTGAATTCAATCCGTAGTGTTTAAATGAATGGCAATTATCGGATTGATGTGCTCGTTTATACGTCACAAGCTGCAAATTTGTTGAGATGCACACTGCACGAATATACAGAGTTTCTGTTTGCGCATACTAACTATTCTCATACAGCAGTCTTAAAGGGTTAGTTCACCCAAAAATGAAAATTAAGTCATTAATTAGGCCTACTCACCCCCATGCTGTACAACCCCGTAAGACCTTCGTTCGTCTTCGGAACACAAATAAGATATTTTTGATTAAATCTGAGAGGTGGATCACTGCTACATAGACTGCCTGAGGGATTGAAACCTGACAGCCCAGAAATCATTGAAGAAAATTTTAATTATCCATTTGACTACAGTCGCTCAAGTATAAAGTTTATCTAGCGACGAGAATACTTTTTGTGGCGAAAAAACAAACAAAAATAACGACTTTATTCGACTATTCCTTTTCTTCCTTGTAGGCCTGAGACGAGAGTTCAAGAGATTTCCACGACGCATGCGTGAGAACTGCGATCTCCTTCATACTTCAGTTCAGTTTCTCGCGTATGCGTCATAGAAATCTCTTGAACACGCGGAATCACTCGGACATTTAATGGCGTAGACATACTGTACACACGCGGATT
>NW_024121987.1:946648-958811 GCF_016745375.1 Pimephales promelas
TGCAGATCAGCCAGCCAACAAAGCGTCAGCTGCCAGTCGGATCACGGCACGACTGGTTTAATCGGGATAACAGTCCCCAAAACATCAATCATACATAAGAATAAATGCATGACATTATATTCGTAATAAGAAAACTATTTATTTCCTTGTAGCGAGAGTGTCAGGCGGCGCGTTAGACTCGCAGTCTCAGCCGCGGCTGACTGGATGAGCGTCTGTAAGCTGCCAGTCTGATCATGGCCAATTGACTGGTTAAATTGGAATAACAGTCCACAAAATAGCAATCATAAATAAAGAACATTATTCATATCAACAGATTCATAATAAATGAGCTATAAAGGGAGGAACACAAAAACACAAAAACTGTCAAAAATCAATGGTTTCTGAAACTTGCCAAAGGCAGACTGACAGAAAACTATAGCCGGCCACTGACAGGTCACGTAACATGCCAACCAGCCACTGGCAGCCTGGCAACTGGCGGCTCCTGCCAGCCAGTTGAAGATTGAACCCCTACTGAAAACTGTTGTGTTTAACTTATATGAGTGACCTATGTGAGTGACAATGAGCATTTATTAAGATCAGCTAAAGTTGTATGCCCCCTCCTATCTATTATGGAAGATCAAGTGAAGTACTTAATTGCGAAGGGGATATCAGCCGCGTTTGTGGGCAAACATGAAACAACAGATGCTGACATCGCAGCTGGCCGATTCAGTATTCATATATAAGGCGCACACTGGATTAAAAGGCGCCTAAGATACTGCAGAGTCAAACGTTTGACTGGGTTTGCGTTATGCATACTAGATGTGCTAAAGGCTAATGGGAATGTAGCGAGTGCGCGGCGCCGGAGGTGAGGCGTTTATTTAGTAAGCGTGAGTGCGCTGGGGCGGGGACGTAACTTACATTCGCAGCCTGACTCATGTGAGTATTCAATGTGCGGCGGCTCGATGACAGCCACAGCTGGCTGTTTTCAATGAGACGACCCGGTTACTGTGAACGGGGAGCGCTTTGTGAACATTCTGTGATGCACGCAGCGCCGGGGACAGTGTGTCTGTTAAGAGTGAGCGCTCGTTAGCGGGCACGTGATTTACACACATAACCTGATTTATACGAGGTTGAACTGGCCGTGTGACAAAGCAGGCATAAGACGGACATGAGCGCGAGTTCGTGGTTGAATTTAATAAAGCGGAGCGTTGTTACGAGCGCCTCCGGTGACTGCTGCTGACTGCTGACTGACTTGTTGCACGCCGGTCTGTTGTTGTGGGGACATTTTCCACACCTTGAAATGTGACGCTGAACGAAACAAACTGTAATTGGTTGTTTGACATGTCGGTCAAACGGTCTTATGGGCGGGCCTTGGCCAAAGAAAGCTGCTATCCACAAGTTTCCTACGCTCCATGAGGCCTTGCGTCAAAAGTGGGCGCGACTTCCGGTTGGAAGTAAACAAAGCGCGATTTGACATGCTTGACACTCGTTCATTCAACAGTTGACAGTCATTCAAGTTATAGCGATCCAAACTAGCTAACGATGTGGGAACACAACCTCAACGAAATTCAAAAGGGTGAAATAACAGTACCTTTACCTCCGCAGTAGTTGATTGGGAGTATTATCATAACATTATTAATAATCAATACTCATCAAGGTATGGTGACAGACAGTTGTGCGAGCTGACAAAAAATTTAAATAAAAAATACACACTTAGTCATTGTGCTTTGGAGTTTATTCAAAATTATAAATGAATGTGCTACTTGAATACATTAACTGGCACATTTGGTATTCTGTCAACTCAGGCTTTGATCCTGATCTTAGCTGTAACATCAGTAGCGAACAGCCAATCACATGCTGATAGAGTTTATAGAACATTAAGAATTTAAACAAATGTACACAGGAAGATTCGTCGTCTTTTGGGATGTGATGGAAACTACAGTCGTTGGCAGGATCACTCTGATTTCGTTTTCAGCTTATGTTCAAAACAATCACGTTTAAGCCACTGAACTAGTTTAATCCGGTTATACATACAACCGCGAACAGCACATGTTGTCCATGAACTCCGTAACACCATCTCTCATAAAGATTTGCGTCTTTAAATAGTAAAATAATTCTCAGAAAAACAGCTAGCCTCTTCGCTAACTAACACACAAAATACCATTGGAATGCTACTTCCGCCGCCTCACCGGAAGTTTCACCCACTTTATTTTTTACAGGAGCGCCCCTCGGAAACTTGTGGATAAATTCCAGACCTTCAGCCGTCAGTCTGAAGGTCTGGCTACATGAGACTACTGTTTAGCAGACTTTTGCATTTTTACCCTTTGAACGAGAACACGACGGAGGAGCGTTTTTAAGATTTCCACTCTGGAGGGTGGTTTCACTTTTTTGCGTTTTTAAGCCACAAAAACGCCGCTGCCGTGTAAATGAAAAGCACATCCGATAAAATATTTGTACATTTTCAGGGCCTAAGAGAAATCCAGCAACATTGTGGTGTATCCTTAAGGACCCTTCCTTAGGGTATATAACAGATAATACATGAACATTTAAAAAAAAAAACTTCTTCATATTAAAGGATTAGTTCACTTTAAATGAAAATTAGCCCATGATTTACTCAATCTCAAGTCTAGGTGTATATGACTTTCTTCAGACAAAATTATGGAGTTATATTAAAAAAATATCCTTGCTCTTCCAAGTATTATAATGGCAGTGGATTGCAATCAACAGATTGAAGCTCAAAAATGCCCATCGGTCCATCATAAACAAACTCCACATGGTTAATAAAGGCCTTCTGAAGCAAATCGATGAGTTTGTGTAAGAAAATTATTAATATTTAACACGTTACAACGTAAAATTCTACCTTCCGGCCAAATGAACTCTTTGTAAAGTGTAAAGTGTACTTGTAAAGTAAACTACTCCTTTAAGCTCATTTAATCAGTATTAGGGAAACAAAGGAAATTCACAACAGCGGACAAGCTCCATCCACAATGCCACATACCATAGAAAGAAATTAGGCTTGTTTGAGATGAGCAAAATCTGCATCAAACTATGGAGATAGAATTGTTGCATTATTCCAAATAAATAGATTGAGATTCAAAAACAAATGTAAAGAGATTCACAAAAATGTATCAAATTCACAAATAAATACAGTAGATTGAGATTCACAAACAAATGTAAAGAGTTTCACAAAAATGGATAAAACTCACCCATAAATAGAAGATGAGATTTGCAAATAATAAGAAAAATATTTATTTATGTGTTTTTTGTCACACACAACTCTGCCAGGCATTTATTTGTGAACGCTCTCTGTGCGTTTTCAGATCACTGCACGCATTTGTGAATATCTTCTTTTGCATTTGTAAATCCCCTCATGCATCTGTGGATTTTGAAATACTTAGTGCAGACAAATACGTGCAGACAAATCCACAAATAAGTGGACTCAAGCCAATCGATAACGGCCTCATTGAACTGACCAGTCATAGCAAATAAAACCAAATGCATTTGATTATAATTAACATGACAAAGTGTGCAAAACTAAAGTAGCCTAAATTTATTTTTTACATTTTTTTTTTTACATTTCTGTCTGAGGTTACGATCTTGACTGACGGGGGGAAAAACTGATAATTGCGGTCCTTGATTCTGATTGGTTAAGCCGCGTTTGAAGCCATTGTAAATGACTCAACAAACATACACCTGTGACCACATTACATTAGGATTACTGCGCAAATTCTATTTGTGATTCTTCGTTGCTACCTGCATGACAACCTCTTTCGAACTAAATTGCTTGGCGGAGGAATAAATGCGTTATAATGTTATATTTTTTGTTGCTGGTGTTTATTTTATGAATAAAATAAATATTAAAATGAACATTTTTATGGAGTAACTGCTTTATAAAAGCAATAAGCCCCTTGACGCAGTGTTTTACAGTGGATTGAGAACAGCTAAGGGGGTTTTAGGAGTTCTAAATTCTAAATTCTGTTCTAAATTCACTGTAAATGAAGGCTTCGCTTTTGCTTTTGCTATTGCTTTAGTGAATAAACATCAAGGTAACAACTTCCATTTGAAAACACACCAGAGCTATATAATACATTACAGTACAATAGTGAAATATAGTTTAGCTGTCATTATACAAACCCCTCATGACAGTTGAGCAATCATAATCAATTATTCAGAGGCTCATGTAATAAGAAATTATATAAAGTACATTGTGTTCAAAATTAATAAATAAGTATGTTTGTTTTCGCAGGAGAGGTTGGTGACTGGGTTAACCATTTCACTCCAGCTCAATCCAAGATGTTTGATGAAGACTATGCAATCCAAATGAAAGACACAAACATTCCTTTCCGCTTTAGCATCCATTAATAATTTGTGCAATATAATACATTCACACGCTATTCAACTAATCTCTTATAATTACAAATGTATTATATATATATATATATATACATATTCAGAGCAAATAAAATGTCAGCATTTCTAAAAAAAAAAAGTTTAGACCTATATCAGATTTAGAGCAATATGCTTTCAGGCTCAGGTACAAAGGGGGGGTTGACTGCTTTTTTTCTTTGCATGATTGTATTTATGGGGTGCAATATAACATGTATTCGTGGTTTTCCTTTTTTTAAAAGTCTTATTTTTCATAAACTTCACCTTTATTGTCAGCCGCGCTCTCCTCTGTCCCCTGAACGAGCGGTTGACTTCCTGATTCTATGAAACCACTCCCTCAGAAACACGTAGTGGGCTCAGATTGGTTAGTTTGGCCCGGTGTGTTGTGATTGGCTAAACTGTCGCTCACGTTGTCCGGAAGGTTAACGCCCATTACCTTTATGGGCGAAACGTGAGTGTCATGAGCTCCGGTCCAGATGTAAATATGTATCGAACTGCAGTATCAGTTTCAGGCGTAATCAGACCGAGAAAGCGGCGATGAAGAGAGTCAAGCAGAACCACACCACACACGGCTCTTACTAAACATTTCTGAATGATAATTTGCTACATTTTTACATTTTATACACGTTTATTTTACACAATAGCATCTGACTGGCAACAATAGCAACTGACTGGCTACTAATGTAATACTCAAACAGCGTTGGCAAGTTTACGTTCTTGATCAAATGCATATATACATGAAAAATACGTTTAAAACATTAGTAATTATAGAAAATTCAGGTCCATAATGTTTGTACACGTTTGTCGTAGACACAAAATAGCATAGGCTACCCAGATAGCAAACTGACATTGAATCAACGTGGAAACGACGTCTCTCATGACATTGAAACAACGTTGATTTTGCTCATCGAATTAACGTTGAACCAACGTCAGACGCGGCATTCTTCAAAGCTAAATGAGAATCGAAAATTGGTTTGCTTTCATAACGTTGAAACAACGCGTTGATTTCAAGTTGATTTTCCGTTAGTTTTGAAAGAATGACGCGTCTGACGTTGGTTCAACGTTAATTCGATGAGCAAAACAATGTCAGATCAACGTTGTTTCGATGTCATATTTCTACGTTGATTCAATGTCAGTTTGCTATCTAGGTAACTAGTAGTGGCTATAAAGCCAGCGCTGGCATTTGAAAAAAAATTATACACAAGGCTACGTCTGGAATTATACATGCAAATAAAATGATTAAGTCTTAGCCTACTTGCAGGTTGTGGCCCAACAACTGCTGCCAAAGTTGGAACTGCTTCATGTTTTAGTAACAGTTTCTTGTTGAATCCGGTGTTGAATTCGTGGAGATTCTGGAAGCTGTCTTCTGTAAAATGCGCAGCACAGAAAGCTAGATTACGATCGCCATTTTCAGGAACATAATCAAACATAAATTGTATCCATTGTTGAGGAAGTATAGCGTTCAGCAGAAGACCTGACAGCTGCGTGAACAACACACTCGACGAGTCGACGTTCCTCAGAAATATGCGCATGCCATTTTCTGCATATTCTGAGGGAGGGGTTGATGCAAATGTGTGGGTTAGTGACGTACCATAACCCAGCTGTAGTCCCAATCGAGTCGTTTTAGGCAATATACTTCCTGATTTTTAAAAGACGATATCTCTGCTTACAGTGAACTTTCAGCGCTGCAACTTTGCAGATACTGTTCATGCACCAACAGCAACATTACACACTATTTAAAATGAAAAAATTGAAATCGCAGTCAACCCCCTCCCTTTAAATGTTAGAATTTATAGCTTGATTAATTTACAGTTAAGGTCAAGACAATTGCCAGGATGGAAACAAAGAGCTTAACTTAGCCATTGGAGGACATCATGGTGTGTCCAATTTAAGGTTATTTAGATTTTCTTTAAAACCATTTTTGAACTGTTGATGTTATAATGCAGATACTCTGTATTATCTAATATGTAATGTTTTAAATTTGCACAAACCAAACTAATACCATAAAACTTCACATAGATGATCAAATCCATTAATGTTTGTTATGTTGTTTTCCTCTCTGAAAATGATATTGCTTTTTGGAGGATGATGACCTCCATGGCTTTTGTTATTTTAAGGCATAGTTCACTTAAAAATAAAAATTATTTCATTACTCACCCTCATGTTGTTTCAAACCCGTAAGGCTTTCGTTCATTTTCGGAACTCAAGTGAAGATCTTTTTGATCAAATCTGAGAGCTTTCTGTCCCCCCATTTACATCTGTGCAACCACTTTGACACTTCAAAAAGTTCATAAAGAGACCATAAAACTATAATCCATGTGAATTGAGCGGTTTAGTCAAAACTTTCTGAAGAGACACAATCTCTTTATATGATGAACAGATGAATTTAGGCTTTTATTCACGTTGCATTACTATCTCAGTATCTCATTCATTCTGTTTATTAATTTTCTCATATATTTTAGTTTGTTTTTATTGGTTTTAAAGAATTACAAATACAGCCTAAAACAGGAAATAAAATGAATAAATTAATTAAACAGTGACAAAATCAAGTTAAGCAAAAACATTGAAATTAATGTTTACAAAGAGAAACACTGTCACGGATCCATCTGCGTCAGCACCAGATACCTTCACTCCGCCTACTCGTTCTGGTTCCCCTGACTACTAATCATCACCACCTGTCGTCACCACCTGCCATCACTTATCCGGACTATCATCCACTCCATATATACTCACCTCATTCAGTCACTCACTGTCTGGTCTCGTCTCTACCACGATTACAGACTCTCTATCGCTATCTCACGTTCCTGATTCTACTTACCTGCATTGTATCTCCAGCCCGTCAGTCTCCCGTCTGTTCCTGTCCTTGGTCCCCGTCTGCTGCCAGTCCTCTCCAGTCTCCAGCTCCGCTGTTCCGGTCAGCTCTCCATTCTCCCGCTCCTGTTCAGATAAGGAATACATCATCAGACTGTTTATACCCTCTCCAACTTCATCTACCACGCTACTTACCATTCAGTGACTGTTGTTCAATAAACCTTGTTCATACTCACCCGTCTGTGCCATTCTGTTCTGTGACAGAAGACCAGACCAACCTAAACATGCTTCAACCTACGCCCACAACCACCACGGACACGAGTTCCCCACCGACAGCGTCCCTTCCCCGGACTAGTGCATCTGTGCTCGCTACTTCCACCGTAGCCTTTTCCTCTGCCTCTGCCTCTGTATGTCCCATGGCCCAACCAGCGCCCTTCTCTGGCGAGGAGGAGGAGTGCAGCGGCTTCCTTCTGCAGTGCGAGCTCTACATGCGAATGATTCCATCCTCGTTCCCCACTGAAGAATCGAAGGTCGCTTTCTTCATCTCCCTTCTCCGTGGTCGGGCTCTTCAATGGGCTCATGCCCTATGGAAAGATCGTGGGCCCGTCACCAGAACCTTCGCCTCATTCTCCAATCACTTCCGGGAAGTGTTCTCACAATCTCTGCACTCGATCTCCGTGCAAGATCAGCTGTTTCGTTTGAAGCAAGGGAGATCATCAGTGGCTGCATATGCTCTGCAGTTCCGGACCCTCGCCGCTACGCTGGGATGGAATGAGTCTGCCCTCATCACTGCATACCGCCACGGTCTGAATCCCGACATTCGCCTTCAGTTAGCCATCTACGATGACACAGTGGGTATCGAGAGCATCATACAGCGATCCATCCGCATCGATCAACGCCGCACTGCTTGCCAGCTAGATAGCCCTGCACCTCCGCCTCCTCGCCCATCTGCCGCTTACAGTCCTCCAGCACCAGAGCCGATGGAGATCGGGTCTGCACGCCTACCGATCTCCGAGCGCAATCGCCGTATAACCAACGGACTATGTCTGTATTGCGGGGCTGCTGGTCATATGTTATCCACCTGTCCCATTCGTCCACCTCGACCCGCAGTGAGTACTGTTCAGTTACCCCTATCCATATCGAATATGAAGTATACATCTGCTACTATCACTTATAAGAACCGTTCCCTTCCAGTTCAAGCGCTAATTGACTCCGGATCCGCCGGTAACTTCATCTCACTCACCACTCTCCATCGGCTCCAAACGAAGCAACGTACCATTCCTCACACCCTTCACGTTCAGTCCATCGTCGGAAAACCTCTTGGCCGTGGCCGGATTGGACACCGCAGCCCGGATCTAGGGCTAGAGATCGGCTGGCTTCACAAAGAGGCTATTTCCTTTCTGGTGCTGGAGGGCTCGACGGCCGAGATCATCCTGGGACGCCCTTGGTTGGAACTTCATTCACCACATATCCAATGGTCTACCGGTGAGGTCTTACAGTGGGGTGAAGAATGCCATCATCATTGTCTGCCTGTCATTTCCAAGCCCATTATCCGTCCAGTTGCTCCGGTGCAGAAAATCTCTCTCTCCGCCACCTCCGTGGAAGAGTCCTCTACCGTGTCTCTCCCGGAAATTCCTCCTCCTTACCGGGCGTTCCAGGAGATCTTTGATAAACAGCTGGCAACCACCTTACCACCTCATCGGCCATGGGACTGTGCGATCGACCTGCTGCCTGGGGCGGTCCTACCGCGAGGTAAGATCTATTCTCTGTCCATCCCGGAGCAGAAGGCCATGGAGGAGTACATTCAGGAAGCCTTAAGTCAAGGATTTATTCGACCATCCACGTCCCCTGCCGCATCAAGTTTCTTCTTCGTGGGCAAGAAGGACGGAGGCTTGCGCCCCTGCATCGATTATCGTATTCTCAATCAATCCACCGTAAAGTACCGCTATCCCCTTCCTCTGGTTCCCGCCGCTCTGGAACAACTCCGTGGGGCTACTGTCTACTCCAAGCTCGATCTCCGGAGCGCGTACAATCTCATCCGCATCCGTGAAGGTGACGAGTGGAAGACAGCTTTCATAACCCCTGCGGGGCACTACGAGTACCTCGTCATGCCCTTCGGATTGTCCAACGCACCCGCCGTGTTCCAGGGATTCATGAACGAGATCTTCAGAGACTTACTACACCAATTTGTCATCATCTATATCGATGATATCCTCATATACTCTCCAGATCTACCCACTCATATCCGCCATGTCCAAACCGTACTCCAACGCCTCAGAGACCATCAACTCTTCCTGAAACTAGAAAAGTGCGAATTCCACCGAGACACCGTTCAGTTCCTGGGCTACTCATCACTCCCCGCGGTATAACCATGGACCAGAGGAAGGTGGATGCCGTTAACAACTGGCCACAACCCACCTCTCGGAAAGACCTTCAACGGTTTCTTGGGTTTGCTAACTTCTATCGCCGCTTCATCAAAAACTTCAGTCAGACCTGCTTCCCTCTCACTAATCTCCTCAAGGGCGGGGCCCAGTCTCTGTCCTGGAACACCGACTCCACACGGGCGTTTGACAGCTTGAAAAGGGCATTCAGTTCCGCTCCTACCCTCTCCCTTCCCAATCCAGCTCTACCCTTCATCGTGGAAGTGGATGCCTCCACCTCTGGGGTAGGAGCGGTTCTTTCCCAGCGGCAGGGGACTCCATTGCAACTCCATCCATGTGCCTTCTATTCCAAGAAACTGTCCCCGGCGGAGCAGAATTATGATATCGGCAACCGAGAGCTGTTAGCCATCAAACTGGCCTTAGAGGAATGGAGACACTGGCTGGAGGGGGCTCAACACCCGTTTACAGTTATCACGGACCACCGGAACCTCGAATACCTCCGGGAGGCTAGAAGACTCAACCCCGTCAAGCTCGCTGGGCCCTCTTCTTCACCCGCTTCAACTTCTCCGTCACCTACCGTCCTGGACACAAAAATGTAAAAGCAGACGCACTATCACGACAGTTTCAGCCCAATTCTCCTCCTCTCAGTCCCGAGACCATCCTCCCTCCAGCCATCGTCGTAAGTCCCATTCAGTGGAGTATGGACGATCACATTACCGACGCCACCCAAGCCGAACCTGCTCCGCCGGGAGGTCCAGAGGGACGGGTTTACGTCCCGACACGCCTACGCCTGTCCCTCATGGACTCAGTACATACCTCTCCGGGCTCTGGACACCCAGGCAGCCAAGGAACTCTCTCGCTCGTCCAACAACGTTACTGGTGGCCGGGTATGGCCCAGGATATCTCCCGATACGTCAGGGGATGCTCAGTCTGTGCCATGGCCAAGGTTCCCCGTCATCTTCCTGAAGGCAAACTCACTCCCCTACCAATTCCCACTCGACCCTGGTCCCATCTGGGGGTCGACTTTGTCACCGACCTTCCCCGTTCCCGCAATCACACCTGCATTCTTGTGGTAGTCGACCGATTCTCCAAGGCATGCAAACTCATTCCTCTCCCCGGGCTTCCTACTGCCTTTGAGACCGCTGAAGCCCTATTCCAGTACGTCTTCAGAAACTTTGGAATCCCCGAGGATGTCGTATCTGACAGAGGTCCACAATTTATCTCCCGTGTGTGGAAGGCCTTCTTCAATCTCCTGGGCGTTTCCGTCAGCCTTACGTCGGGATACCACCCCCAGTCCAACGGCCAGACTGAGCGGAAGATCCAGGAAATCGGGAGATATTTACGGTCATACTGCCACGACCATCAGGACTGCTGGAGCCGCTACCTGCCGTGGGCCGAGTATGCACAAAACTCTCTCCGTCAATCCACCACAGGGCTCACACCCTTCCAGTGCATACTCGGGTACCAACCTCCACTGTTTCCCTGGTCCGGTGAACCATCAGATGTTCCAGCAGTCCACCACTGGTTCCAGACGAGCGAGAGGGTCTGGGACTCAGCCCACACTCACCTCCAGCGGGCTGTCCGCAGACACAAGACCCAGGCGGATGTTCGACGTGCCTCAACTCCCCAATACCATCCGGGTCAACTGGTCTGGCTCTCCACCGGGACATCCGTCTCCGACAGCCCTGTCGTAAGCTGAGTCCCAGATACATCGGTCCGTTCGCCATACAGAGGCAGATCAACCCCGTCACCTATCGACTCACTCTTCCTGCTCACTACCGCATCGCACCTACATTCCATGTCTCCCTCCTCAAGCCCTATACTAATCCTCTCACTCCTTCCTCCCCAGGGTCTGGTGCTGCGGACGTGCCCCCTCCTCCTGTGGATCCGGAGGATGATAACATCTACCAAGTGCGAGAAATCCTCGACTCCCGGCGACGGGGCGGCCTTCTGGAATACCTCGTCGACTGGGAAGGCTTTGGGGTGGAAGAGAGATGTTGGGTTCAGCGGGAGGACATTCTTGATCCCACCCTACTCCAGGACTTCCATTCGGCCCATCCAGGTCGTCCTGTCCGTCCGGTCCCCGCCGCCAGCTGGAGCTGGCCGTGGGGGGGGGGGGTACTGTCACGGATCCATCTGCGTCAGCACCAGATACCTTCACTCCGCCTACTCGTTCCGGTTCCCCTGACTACTAATCATCACCACCTGTCGTCACCCACCTGCCATCACTTATCCGGACTATCATCCACTCCATAATATACTCACCTCATTCAGTCACTCACTGTCTGGTCTCGTCTCTACCACGATTACAGACTCTCTATCGCTATCCACGTTCCTGATTCTACTTACCTGCATTGTATCTCCAGCCCGTCAGTCTCCCGTCTGTTCCTGTCCTTGGTCCCCGTCTGCTGCAGTCCTCTTCAGTCTCCAGCTCCGCTGTTCCGGTCAGCTCTCCATTCTCCCGCTCCTGTTCAGATAAGGAAACATCATCAGACTGTTCATACCCTCTCCAACTTCAACTAGCCACGCTACTTACCATTCAGTGACTGTCATTTCAATAAACCTTGTTCATACTCACCCGTCTGTGCCATTCTGTTCTGTGACAA
>NW_024121987.1:959311-1224273 GCF_016745375.1 Pimephales promelas
ATAGCAAACTGACATTGAATCAACGTGGAAAACGACGTCTCTCATGACATTGAAACAACGTTGATTTTGCTCATCGAATTAACGTTGAACCAACGTCAGACGCGGCATTCTTCAAAGCTAAATGAGAATCGAAAATTGGTTTGCTTTCATAACGTTGAAACAACGCGTTGATTTCAAGTTGATTTTCCGTTAGTTTTGAAAGAATGACGCGTCTGACGTTGGTTCAACGTTAATTCGATGAGCAAAACAATGTCAGATCAACGTTGTTTCGATGTCATATTTCTACGTTGATTCAATGTCAGTTTGCTATCTAGGTAACTAGTAGTGGCTATAAAGCCAGCGCTTGGCATTTTGAAAAAAAAATTATACACAAGGCTACGTCTGGAATTTATACATGCAAATAAAATGATTAAGTCTTAGCCTACTTGCAGGTTGTGGCCCAACAACTGCTGCCAAAGTTGGAACTGCTTCATGTTTTAGTAACAGTTTTCTTGTTGAATCCGGTGTTGAATTCGTGGAGATTCTGGAAGCTGTCTTCTGTAAAATGCGCAGCACAGAAAGCTAGATTACGATCGCCATTTTCAGGAACATAATCAAACATAAATTGTATCCATTGTTGAGGAAGTATAGCGTTCAGCAGAAGACCTGACAGCTGCGTGAACAACACACTCGACGAGTCGACGTTCCTCAGAATATGCGCATGCCATTTTCTGCATATTCTGAGGGAGGGTTTGATGCAAATGTGTGGGTTAGTGACGTACCATAACCCAGCTGTAGTAGCCAATCGAGTCGTTTTAGGCAATATACTTCCTGATTTTTAAAAGACGATATCTCTGCTTACAGTGAACTTTCAGCGCTGCAACTTTGCAGATACTGTTCATGCACCAACAGCAACATTACACACTATTTAAAAATGAAAAAATTTGAAATCGCAGTCAACCCCCTCCCTTTAAATGTTAGAATTTATAGCTTGATTAATTTACAGTTAAGGTCAAGACAATTGCCAGGATGGAAACAAAGAGCTTAACTTAGCCATTGGAGGACATAATGGTGTGTCCAATTTAAGGTTATTTAGATTTTCTTTAAAACCATTTTTGAACTGTTGATGTTTATATGCAGATACTCTGTATTATCTAATATGTAATGTTTTAAATTTGCACAAACCAAACTAAATACCATAAAACTTCACATAGATGATCAAATCCATTAATGTTTGTTATGTTGTTTTCCTCTCTGAAAATGATATTGCTTTTTGGAGATGATGACCTCCATGGCTTTTGTTATTTTAAGGCATAGTTCACTTAAAAATAAAAATTATTTCATTACTCACCCTCATGTTGTTTCAAACCCGTAAGGCTTTCGTTCATTTTCGGAACTCAAGTGGAAGATCTTTTTGATCAAATCTGAGAGCTTTCTGTCCCCCCATTTACATCTGTGCAACCACTTTGACACTTCAAAAAGTTCATAAAGAGACCATAAAACTATAATCCATGTGAATTGAGCGGTTTAGTCAAAACTTTCTGAAGAGACACAATCTCTTTATATGATGAACAGATGAATTTAGGCTTTTATTCACGTTGCATTACTATCTCAGTATCTCATTCATTCTGTTTATTAATTTTCTCATATATTTTAGTTTGTTTTTATTGGTTTTTAAAGAATTACAAATACAGCCTAAACAGGAAATAAAATGAATAAATTAATTAAACAGTGACAAAATCAAGTTAAGCAAAATTGAAATTAATGTTTACAAAAGAAACACTGTCACGGATCCATCTGCGTCAGCACCAGATACCTTCACTCCGCCTACTCGTTCTGGTTCCCCTGACTACTAATCATCACCACCTGTCGTCACCACCTGCCATCACTTATCCGGACTATCATCCACTCCATATATACTCACCTCATTCAGTCACTCACTGTCTGGTCTCGTCTCTACCACGATTACAGACTCCTATCGCTATCTCACGTTCCTGATTCTACTTACCTGCATTGTATCTCCAGCCCGTCAGTCTCCCGTCTGTTCCTGTCCTTGGTCCCCGTCTGCTGCCAGTCCTCTCCAGTCTCCAGCTCCGCTGTTCCGGTCAGCTCTCCATTCTCCCGCTCCTGTTCAGATAAGGAATACATCATCAGACTGTTTATACCCTCTCCAACTTCATCTAGCACGCTACTTACCATTCAGTGACTGTTGTTCAATAAACCTTGTTCATACTCACCCGTCTGTGCCATTCTGTTCTGTGACAGAAGACCAGACCAACCTAAACATGCTTCAACCTACGCCCACAACCACCACGGACACGAGTTCCCCCGACAGCGTCCCTTCCCCGGACTAGTGCATCTGTGCTCGCTACTTCCACCGTAGCCTTTTCCTCTGCCTCTGCCTCTGTATGTCCCATGGCCCAACCAGCGCCCTTCTCTGGCGAGGAGGAGGAGTGCAGCGGCTTCCTTCTGCAGTGCGAGCTCTACATGCGAATGATTCCATCCTCGTTCCCCACTGAAGAATCGAAGGTCGCTTTCTTCATCTCCCTTCTCCGTGGTCGGGCTCTTCAATGGGCTCATGCCCTATGGAAAGATCATGGGCCCGTCACCAGAACCTTCGCCTCATTCTCCAATCACTTCCGGGAAGTGTTCTCACAATCTCTGCACTCGATCTCCGTGCAAGATCAGCTGTTTCGTTTGAAGCAAGGGAGATCATCAGTGGCTGCATATGCTCTGCAGTTCCGGACCCTCGCCGCTACGCTGGGATGGAATGAGTCTGCCCTCATCACTGCATACCGCCACGGTCTGAATCCCGACATTCGCCTTCAGTTAGCCATCTACGATGACACAGTGGGTATCGAGAGCATCATACAGCGATCCATCCGCATCGATCAACGCCGCACTGCTTGCCAGCTAGATAGCCCTGCACCTCCGCCTCCTCGCCCATCTGCCGCTTACAGTCCTCCAGCACCAGAGCCGATGGAGATCGGGTCTGCACGCCTACCGATCTCCGAGCGCAATCGCCGTATAACCAACGGACTATGTCTGTATTGCGGGGCTGCTGGTCATATGTTATCCACCTGTCCCATTCGTCCACCTCGACCCGCAGTGAGTACTGTTCAGTTACCCTATCCATATCGAATATGAAGTATACATCTGCTACTATCACTTATAAGAACGTTCCCTTCCAGTTCAAGCGCTAATTGACTCCGGATCCGCCGGTAACTTCATCTCACTCACCACTCTCCATCGGCTCCAAACGAAGCAACGTACCATTCCTCACACCCTTCACGTTCAGTCCATCGTCGGAAAACCTCTTGGCCGTGGCCGGATTGGACACCGCAGCCCGGATCTAGGGCTAGAGATCGGCTGGCTTCACAAGGAGGCTATTTCCTTTCTGGTGCTGGAGGGCTCGACGGCCGAGATCATCCTGGGACGCCCTTGGTTGGAACTTCATTCACCACATATCCAATGGTCTACCGGTGAGGTCTTACAGTGGGGTGAAGAATGCCATCATCATTGTCTGCCTGTCATTTCCAAGCCCATTATCCGTCCAGTTGCTCCGGTGCAGAAAATCTCTCTCTCCGCCACCTCCGTGGAAGAGTCCTCTACCGTGTCTCTCCGGAAATTCTCCTCCTTACCGGGCGTTCCAGGAGATCTTTGATAAACAGCTGGCAACCACCTTACCACCCTCATCGGCCATGGGACTGTGCGATCGACCTGCTGCCTGGGGCGGTCCTACCGCGAGGTAAGATCTATTCTCTGTCCATCCCGGAGCAGAAGGCCATGGAGGAGTACATTCAGGAAGCCTTAAGTCAAGGATTTATTCGACCATCCACGTCCCCTGCCGCATCAAGTTTCTTCTTCGTGGGCAAGAAGGACGGAGGCTTGCGCCCCTGCATCGATTATCGTATTCTCAATCAATCCACCGTAAAGTACCGCTATCCCCTTCCTCTGGTTCCCGCCGCTCTGGAACAACTCCGTGGGGCTACTGTCTACTCCAAGCTCGATCTCCGGAGCGCGTACAATCTCATCCGCATCCGTGAAGGTGACGAGTGGAAGACAGCTTTCATAACCCCTGCGGGGCACTACGAGTACCTCGTCATGCCCTTCGGATTGTCCAACGCACCCGCCGTGTTCCAGGGATTCATGAACGAGATCTTCAGAGACTTACTACACCAATTTGTCATCATCTATATCGATGATATCCTCGTATACTCTCCAGATCTACCCACTCATATCCGCCATGTCCAAACCGTACTCCAACGCCTCAGAGACCATCAACTCTTCCTGAAACTAGAAAAGTGCGAATTCCACCGAGACACCGTTCAGTTCCTGGGCTACCTCATCACTCCCCGCGGTATAACCATGGACCAGAGGAAGGTGGATGCCGTTAACAACTGGCCACAACCCACCTCTCGGAAAGACCTTCAACGGTTTCTTGGGTTTGCTAACTTCTATCGCCGCTTCATCAAAAACTTCAGTCAGACCTGCTTCCCTCTCACTAATCTCCTCAAGGGCGGGGCCAAGTCTCTGTCCTGGAACACCGACTCCACACGGGCGTTTGACAGCTTGAAAAGGGCATTCAGTTCCGCTCCTACCCTCTCCCTTCCCAATCCAGCTCTACCCTTCATCGTGGAAGTGGATGCCTCCACCTCTGGGGTAGGAGCGGTTCTTTCCCAGCGGCAGGGGACTCCATTGCAACTCCATCCATGTGCCTTCTATTCCAAGAAACTGTCCCCGGCGGAGCAGAATTATGATATCGGCAACCGAGAGCTGCTAGCCATCAAACTGGCCTTAGAGGAATGGAGACACTGGCTGGAGGGGGCTCAACACCCATTTACAGTTATCACGGACCACCGGAACCTCGAATACCTCCGGGAGGCTAGAAGACTCAACCCCCGTCAAGCTCGCTGGGCCCTCTTCTTCACCCGCTTCAACTTCTCCGTCACCTACCGTCCTGGACACAAAAATGTAAAAGCAGACGCACTATCACGACAGTTTCAGCCCAATTCTCCTCCTCTCAGTCCCGAGACCATCCTCCCTCCAGCCATCGTCGTAAGTCCCATTCAGTGGAGTATGGACGATCACATTACCGACGCCACCCAAGCCGAACCTGCTCCGCCGGGAGGTCCAGAGGGACGGGTTTACGTCCCGACACGCCTACGCCTGTCCCTCATGGACTCAGTGCATACCTCTCCGGGCTCTGGACACCCAGGCAGCCAAGGAACTCTCTCGCTCGTCCAACAACGTTACTGGTGGCCGGGTATGGCCCAGGATATCTCCCGATACGTCAGGGGATGCTCAGTCTGTGCCATGGCCAAGGTTCCCCGTCATCTTCCTGAAGGCAAACTCACTCCCCTACCAATTCCCACTCGACCCTGGTCCCATCTGGGGGTCGACTTTGTCACCGACCTTCCCCGTTCCCGCACAATCACACCTGCATTCTTGTGGTAGTCGACCGATTCTCCAAGGCATGCAAACTCATTCCTCTCCCCGGGCTTCCTACTGCCTTTGAGACCGCTGAAGCCCTATTCCAGTACGTCTTCAGAAACTTTGGAATCCCCGAGATGTCGTATCTGACAGAGGTCCACAATTTATCTCCCGTGTGTGGAAGGCCTTCTTCAATCTCCTGGGCGTTTCCGTCAGCCTTACGTCGGGATACCACCCCCAGTCCAACGGCCAGACTGAGCGGAAGATCCAGGAAATCGGGAGATATTTACGGTCATACTGCCACGACCATCAGGACTGCTGGAGCCGCTACCTGCCGTGGGCCGAGTATGCACAAAACTCTCTCCGTCAATCCACCACAGGGCTCACACCCTTCCAGTGCATACTCGGGTACCAACCTCCACTGTTTCCCTGGTCCGGTGAACCATCAGATGTTCCAGCAGTCCACCACTGGTTCCAGACGAGCGAGAGGGTCTGGGACTCAGCCCACACTCACCTCCAGCGGGCTGTCCGCAGACACAAGACCCAGGCGGATGTTCGACGTGCCTCAACTCCCCAATACCATCCGGGTCAACTGGTCTGGCTCTCCACCCGGGACATCCGTCTCCGACAGCCCTGTCGTAAGCTGAGTCCCAGATACATCGGTCCGTTCGCCATACAGAGGCAGATCAACCCCGTCACCTATCGACTCACTCTTCCTGCTCACTACCGCATCGCACCTACATTCCATGTCTCCCTCCTCAAGCCCTATACTAATCCTCTCACTCCTTCCTCCCCAGGGTCTGGTGCTGCGGACGTGCCCCCTCCTCCTGTGGATCCGGAGGATGATAACATCTACCAAGTACGAGAAATCCTCGACTCCCGGCGACGGGGCGGCCTTCTGGAATACCTCGTCGACTGGGAAGGCTTTGGGGTGGAAGAGAGATGTTGGGTTCAGCGGGAGGACATTCTTGATCCCACCCTACTCCAGGACTTCCATTCGGCCCATCCAGGTCCCCGTCGTCGGTCCCGCCCGCCAGCTGGAGCTGGCCGTGGGGGGGGGTACTGTCACGGATCCATCTGCGTCAGCACCAGATACCTTCACTCCGCCTACTCGTTCTGGTTCCCCTGACTACTAATCATCACCACCTGTCGTCACCACCTGCCATCACTTATCCGGACTATCATCCACTCCATATATACTCACCTCATTCAGTCACTCACTGTCTGGTCTCGTCTCTACCACGATTACAGACTCTCTATCGCTATCTCACGTTCCTGATTCTACTTACCTGCATTGTATCTCCAGCCCGTCAGTCTCCCGTCTGTTCCTGTCCTTGGTCCCCGTCTGCTGCAGTCCTCTCCAGTCTCCAGCTCCGCTGTTCCGGTCAGCTCTCCATTCTCCCGCTCCTGTTCAGATAAGGAATACATCATCAGACTGTTTATACCCTCTCCAACTTCATCTACCACGCTACTTACCATTCAGTGACTGTTGTTCAATAAACCTTGTTCATACTCACCCGTCTGTGCCATTCTGTTCTGTGACAAACACATTTTACAGCTTTCTGATTTTTTTTTAAACATATTTGTTTTTAGGTATTGATGAACTTCTGCCTTTAAAATCAAAAACAAAGTCTCATTTCAACCATAATTGTGGTTTGCACTCACGTGATGGAGGGCAGGGCAAGGAGTGAAGGGCGCAATGGACAAGATGGAGGAAAATCCTAATTTAGAAAAATCCTAATTTAGACGCTATTACAAGAGAAATATATCAACAGAAAGTCGAAACATATGTTGGACGTGATCCGTTATGAAGAGGACCGATTTTCAACTGAATTGAGAGATTTTCCTGCCATCGAGGCTGTAGATATCAGCAACTAACTGGTCTTACAGACATACTTTGACTTTAAAAAGTTCGGAAACTGGTACATTACACGAACAGCCACATAAGTCTATTGTATTTAAACACCTGAATAATGCAATTATAAGCCACATAAATAATGTATTAACACACATTTGACGAAGTGATCACTGCAGTGCACACACACACACACACAGGCATTTTCCCATTTGGCTCCTCCCGACCGCAAACGTAGGTTTACAAGGCATTTTTCCCGGTGTTTTTCTGTCAATTTCTTGTATTTCACTCTTTCCAAAATGATTTCACACTTTGGCACTCAGCAAATAGATGATTCAAAGACTCCTCACTGTTGCTACAAAAAGAACATTCTTTACCAACATCTATAAAATTAGAAAGCCACATATTAGTTGGATATATTTTGCGTAAGATCTTCAAGTGAATTTCTCTTACTTTTAGTAAAGAGGTTAAGCGACTTTTGACTTCAAGTCATGATGCAAAGTTCCCCTTTGGTATGGAAGTACCTTATGGCCATAGAAATATATTTATCCTAAGACACAAGTGAGATTCACATTTGTTTTCTTAAATACGCACATTTTTTAAAAACGGCCACCAATCATACTTGAGAGACCCATATCTTTGCCTCTGTTATAGCTATAATGACAAATTTGGTATCAACGTGTAAATTTTTGTGGTCAAGGAGTCCAATAAAGTAGGTTCCAAGACTAGAAAACAATAATGTTGTCCTTACCATGACAATTGGAGGTGAAGTATGCAATTTTTTATCAAAAAAAAGCATGCCAAACACACAGTCCATTCACAACTTAAAGGGATAGTTTTTGAAATTAATTTTTGATATGTTTTGGCTTACCTCAAGGGCATCAAAGATGTAGGTGTCTTTGTTTCCGCAGTAGTTTCAATTTTGATATTTTTAGGTCAAACCGTTTGTGTCAATCAGTCATATAATGGAGGTCTATGGGGTCCAACTCAAAGAGCATGCACAGAGAAGTCCAAATTAAACATGATTAAATGACTCGTGACCTAAGACATGAAATGAGTGGTTTGTGTGAGAAAACGAACAGTATTCATATCGTTTTACCTCTTGTAACCACAGCCACGTCCAAGTGATCTGTGGGCGCAGGCGCTTTGTGGCTGTGGTAACAAGAGGTAAAAACAATATAAATACTGTTCGTTTTCTCACACAAACTACTCGTTTCGTGTCATTTACGAGTCATTGAATCATGTTTAAATTGGACTTCTCTGTGCATGCTCTTTGAGGTGCACCCCATAGACCTCCATTATACAGTATGACTGATAGACACAAACGGTTTGACCTAAAAATATAAAAAATTGAAACTACTGCGGAAATAAAAACACCTACATCTTGGATGCCCTTGAGGTAAACTAAAACATAAACATATCAAAAATTAATTTCAAAGTGAACTATTCCTTTAATAATTTCTGCTTCGCCTTTACAGCCTTTACAGCACTAGCTGAAGTCCCGCGTCGAGCACGGGCATTCGGTCGTTTATGTCTCAAGGTAACTCAGAACTGTATCACAGCTCTGGAGCCCTGTGAGGCGGTCGACTGGTATCAGACAGGTGTAAACCTGGGGGTAATCTCGAAACTGAAAGTGGTTTCGACAGACGCCTCCAATTCACGCTGGGGCACCCTCTACAAGGCAGCTTGCACATAAACTGTCTAGAGATGAAGGCGGTTGAGAATGCCTTGCGGTTCTTTCTTCCACCTCTAAAGGGCTACAATGTCCTTGTCTCAGTCAAGTGGGTGGGTGACTTACACGCACTTTCTGTTAGCGCGTCGTGCCTTGAGTTTGGGCCTAATGACTACAAGGTCATCCTCAAACCAAGACTTGGTTGTGCTACCATCTGGTTTCGCTTCAGTCGATGAAAACCAAGGAGCATCCTATCAAGCTCTGGCTTATATTGGCATAAGCCACACCCATTCACGCGGGACGTGACGTCTGAGGGCGCTGGCGCCCTCATTGGTGCTTACGTCTCGAGCAGTCCCTCGATAGGTTGCAGCAGTTGCCGCAGAGTGGAGGGCTGCATTGGGATTGAGTCCCGCCGGGTCCCGCTGAACCCAATGCAAATCACGCGGGAGCGGGCACTTTGAACTTTGGTGCGGGTGGGAATGGGCGGCTAAAAAAAAATTGTGGGATCGGGAGGTAGCCTAGCGACATGATGGAGATGTCAATAAATGATGTGGAAAAGATCCTCAAGCGAGGTATTTATACAGCACAAAACCTAAGCAAGGCAAGTCTGACATTTGGACTACTATTCATCTTCCTGATCAGTGCGTCAGAATACATGCAGGCCAGGGTAACGAAAAAACAACCCCATGATTCTCTTTAATAATAGAAATACAAAAACTTGTTTTTTCCTATGGGATGGGAGAAGACACAAAATCAATGCATGTCTATTATTGTGCGGGAATAAATTCTCAGAGTTTTGCGGGTGCAGACGGGAGTGGACATACATATTGCGGGAGCAGGTGGGAGTGGAGCACATACGTTGCGGGAGCGGGCGGTAATGGTCAGAAATTTGGAGGGCGTGGTCGGGATGAAGAAAACAGTCCAGTGCAGGGCTCTATCACAGAGCATCCAATAGGCACGCAAGCTGCCTTGCCAAGGTCTGCTAACTGCAGTGCATTTAAATTAAAAAATACAAATTATAAGGATAATTTTTGCCTTCAGTATTCTCGAGAAGAGGTTTTCCCTTTAAGGTTTTTTTTTTTCCATAGTCAATCTGGCTAGTTATTAGTTATCTAACATTAAAAACATTTTTCTATTTAACAAGAAAGTCCTACGAGCCTTAAAATGTTAACCTGTCACCTCTGACCATCAACAGCTGTCACAGCTCCTGGTGAAGATGGGATGTGCTGTTGCAGGAACTGATTTGCTATAGGCTACTCCTGACTGGTCGAAATCTCATGCTACTTAGGACAAATGTAATGTACAGAAGAAGCTGCACTGCTTGAATACAAAATTAAAGTTTTTGAATGAAAAGATGTAAAGTCACACTGATGACATCATTTTTATTTGAAATGTGCATATTTACCCCCAGTTGTCATGGTATGGGGAAATTTTTTTTTTTTAAACTTGAAACCAATTTCATTTGATTCCTTGACCCCAAAAATGTACACTTGGACACTAAATTGTTCATTATACGCGATACAGAAGGAAAGATATGGGCTCTAGTGTATTTCGGCGCAATTGGCGGCCATTTTTGAAAAAACTTGTTTTATTCTGATACGAAGTGTGATCTCACTTGTGTCTTAGGATAAATTATTTATATGACCTTAAGGTACTTCCATACCAAAGGAGACCTTTGCATCATGACTTGACGTCAAAGGCCTATTTTTTGGGCTTAACCTCCCTACTATTTGTTAGAAATACAGAATTTGTAGGAAGCAGCCATGCTTTCCTCCAATTAGCATCTCCTAAAATGGAATTTCAGTAAAATTTCCCTCTTGGAGTAATTCTCTTTTGTTCGTTAAATACTTGTCTTATATCTTTGTTAGTACAATGTTTATCAAAAATATATTTACCATTTATAAGGTGATCGTAATCTTTATTTTCAACAACTTTATAATAAGTCATATGGCTGCACATTAAATTAATAAGCCCAGAGGCGAACAGCTTTAATTTCTACAGAAAATTCTTTAAATTTTATAGGAAAATTGAATTTGGACAAAAAGGAATCGTAAGAGAGAATTTTTAAAGATGAATCAAATAAATCACTTAAATACACTAAACCATGATCCAACCATTTCTCAAAAATAAACTCTTGCCTTTAACTGTAATCAATTCTCGTGAAAACAAGCTATTGCTGGATATATTGGCTCAAAATAGGTCTATACCATCCACAATCGTAGAACTGAGGTCTAACGGTCTTTTTTGACCATAAACTGGTTCTCATTTGTATTCAGTATTTATATTTCTTGTGACACTGACACTAGTAAATTATGAAATTGCATTTTAATATTGATAGAAGTGTTGAATCTCATTTTGTTANCTACTCCTTTAACCTTCAAGGTGTAAGGGTAGCAGTTGGAATAAATAATAAACATAGCAGTTTGAACTCTTCTCCACTTTATTATAGCACACATCAGACGGCCCCCCAAAAACCTGCAACACTCCAGTAGCCTACCAAGTGCGCACAACCCATCTACGGCAAGCGCCGAGGGGAAAAATATGTTGCATACACACATACGATTGCCAGAACATCATAACCGGTTTTATAGTAACAGACTTTGTTAGATAGTACCAACAAAGTCTGTTACGATAATAATAATAATAATAATAATAAAGATTTGAGGACAGTTATCTGTATTGAGACAGAAGAAATAGTAATATTTTTAGTTTTCAACAATAGGCCTAAGTATCATTGTTGAAGCCTTGCTCTTATGTTTCTAATTTCTCAGTTTTGTCATAATTTTAGAAAAATAATTTCTTTTAAATCTTCAGGAACCAGTTTCACTGGCTTCTTTTAAATTACTTTTAAATAATATAGAGGCTACACATACTGGCTGTAGTTGTTATGATTAATTATTTGGGTGATCCTTGCTTCTGTTTTATGTTTATGCTATATGTTATATGTTTTTTTTTATGTCTGCAACTTTGTTATTTGTGCTGCTGCCGACTTGGCCAGGACACTCTTGGAAAAAAGATTTTTAATCTCAACGAGTTTTCTTCTGGTTAAATATAGGTATATATATATATATATATATATATTATATATGTTTTGAGACAGCCTTAAGACAGTTAAAACTTTTTTTTATTTAAGTAGGCATCTATTTTTAAGTATTGAGTATTATTTTAAGTATTTAAGTATTTATTTTGTAGTAGCCTATAACCTCAGTGTATTCATTTATAATGTAACTTTAGGCTATTGCGTGACATTTGTGTCAATAATCGTCAAACACAGGTGACTCCACGTCGTGGGAGGGGCCCCCAAATCAAATTCTGCTTAGGGCCCCCAAAAGGCTCGGGCCGGCTCTGCATAAATGCTACGTGGGATCTCAATATCTCAGCTCTGGAAGGGTCTAGAGCCTCAGGACTAAGTCTCATGGCCCTCTATCAGAATCCAGAGTTTTGAGAAGATTGGAGAAACTTAATTTTTCGCCCGAAAAAAAACCCAAAAGGGGTACCACTGTCATTTTTTTGGGGGGGTCGAATTTTTGAGTTTCGATATCTCAGCTCTGGAAGGGTCTAGAGCCTCTATTTTTGCACTCAGGACTAAGTCTCATGGCCCTCTATCAGAATCCAGAGTTTTGAGAAGATTGGAGAAACTCAAAATTTCGACCCAAAGAAAAAACAACAGTGGTACACCTGTCATTTTTTGTTTAGTTTGTTTTTTTCAGTGCGAAAAAATAAGTTCCTAATCCAGAGTTTTGAGAAGATTGGAGGAACTTATTTTTTCGCACTGAAAAAAACAAACTAAACAAAAAATGACAGGTGTACCACTGTTGTTTTTTCTTTGGGTCGAAATTTTGAGTTTCTCCAATCTTCTCAAAACTCTGGATTCTGATAGAGGGCCATGAGACTTAGTCCTGAGTGCAAAAATGGAGGCTCTAGCCCCTTCCAGAGCTGAGATATTGAGATATTTATAATGGCATAATGCTACGTGGGATCTCAATATCTCAGCTCTGGAAGGGTCTACTTTTATTTCAGTACATTTTTAACACCAGTACTTTTGCTTGTAATTGAGTAATATTTTAGCAACTACTTGTACTTGTACTTGAGTACAAATTTTCAGTACTCTTTCCACCTCTGCGGTCGAGCACTCATTTTTTCACATGGTGTGATGAGCACATTTAAATTCATACTGACCCTTGATCATATTTTCACCTTTGTTCCTGTAAAGCTGCTTGTTCATATTGTGAAGCACTTGCCGTCACAAAAAAAACAAGACGCACCAGAATTCAGTGTTGCATATAAATATAATTTATTACTTGTTTAAAAATTCTTTCTTACATTTTGTACAGAAACTTCACAGAGGAGATGCAAGCTTTCGCAAATTACATCATGAACGTGCCATAAAATAAGTAACATCCTCACTATAAATATAATCGCATGATTGGTAACTATGGAAAGCGACTGCTAGCATGTATAGTTAGTTTGATAAAGGATGCAGAATTTGCATAGACAGCTTTATAAATCTGGACAACTGAAGGTGGACGCTGGAATCACAAACACTCAATGGCTATTAGTTTAGTTTGTACAGTTATTTCGACTGCATGCATCCATCGGTGAACGTCCTCTGATCCGTTAAAGTCGCAGCGATTCACATGCCGTACTGAAACCCTCGCCGTACAAAAGCAACGTGATTATGATGAACGTGTGTGTGTGTGTTCCTGAAAGGCGTTGAACATCCAGGACTGAATCGCACAGTTAAAAAGAGTTTAGTCCCTAGTTTGTCTTCTAAATTTCGATTACATACAGATCACTATGCAACAAAACGCAATTAACAATAAAATGAAAAGTAATAATCATAGTAACACTGTTAAACTTTACAGTTTGCTGTATATACACAGGAGACTGGACGTGTCGTTACAGGCTCTGTCCACTGGATGGCGCAAGAAGACCAAAAACAAAACAGATATGAAAAGAAAGGAACGTATAAATAAAGGCATTTTCCAACACGCGTGTTTTAATCGCCTGCGAGCCGCTCCCGTGTCTCGGTCGCGTGACGTGTCCCGGTACTGGTCATGTGACGTGTCGGGGAGGGCCGAAGTCCAGTATTTGGACAGCAGAAGTCGCGTTTCCTAAGAAACTGATTCGACGAATAGAAAAGCAAACTGTACCAGGAATCGCACAGACCCTTCCCTCGGGATGTCTCCTTGTTTTTGCGGGATTGAATGCGTTTCGGAGCAGGTCTGCCGTCGTCACGGTGATGTCAGTGCTCGGTTGCCATGGAAACGATGTTCTCGTGACGGCCCATCTCCTCCAGAACGGCGGCCAGGCGGTTCAGGTTCCCGTCCGGAAAGTGTTGGGCTTCCCACAGGTCCAGGATCACACCGGTCGGACTTGACTTGGTGGCGAAGTAGTTCAGATACCTGATCACACACACACACACAGGTCATCAGTAGGAGGAAGATTGATTTGTGTTTGTTAGTAAACATTATTACACTGTGAGTAAATATAAATGTGCTCTAAAGTTTAAACACAAAGTTTACATTTCATTTAGGAAGATGAACATTTTGCTGATTAAATTATTACATAGAATAAAATGTCATTATTAAAATTAAATGAAAAAAAAAATCAAAACAAACTGAAAAATGACATTGAAACTATTGAAAATGACCTTAAATAAAAATAAAATATGGAAAAAACATTTAATCAAATAGAAACATCAACAATATTGATATGAATGGAATTGTGGTCATAGCAGCAGATAACACCCAATAAATTGTGGGTCATGAGAGATTTTTATAAAGATAACTCTTTCAATGTCATCAACAGTGTAACTTCAGGAAAAAGCAAACCAGGAGAACATGTGACTAGAGCACCACCTAGTGTTCAGTATGTAACAGTCCTATCACCTTTATTTCTACAGCACTTTTCACAATAGAGTTTCAAAGCAGCGTTACAGTAATAATAATAGGAAATAATGCAACCGTTTTTTTAATGAACATGTATAAAGTCTACTTCAGTGTAATATGCTCTCATATCAGAGAATATGTAAGTGTGTCTTTATAATATGTTTTCTAGGGCTGTGCTTGAACTCCTGGCGACGCACGTATTGATACTGCCGGGCTTTGAACGAAGCCAATTCAGGGTTCGGATATTTCCCGATTTTTATCATTCGTATCGTGATGCGTATGGTTACACAGATGAAGTGCAGTGGTCATGTGACTGACCTGTCCAGGTGTAGTTTGTGCGCCAGCATCCTCCAGTCGTTGCCTCGGGTCTGAGGCGCGTCCAGACTCCCACACAGCTTCTGCCGGATGGACAGTGGGATCCTGAAGGCGTTCGGACCCACCAGTGTCGTGATGTTACTGGCCGGGTCCAGGAGAGACGTGTCGATGCACTGAGAGTCCTGCACACACACACACACACACCTTCAGATTCAGACACAACACACTACCTCATCTCTGACAAAAGCTTTCAGATATTGTTTAATTATTCAAAAATTATTTCAAGTGTAATTGAGCATTCCTGTTGAGCTCCTGTTACTATAGCCAACAAGCCACGCCCACACTCACACACACACCATGTTCTCACACAGTGAAAAGGGGACATGGTTTCATATCAAAAGTAACCTGGTCTGTCAGTGTCAAAGTCTCAACTTCCAAATTTGGTCATTTTTTAACGTATAAATTTAAACGAATACAGTGTTGTCTCAAAACTCAAAATTTCAACCCGAAAAATCTAAAACTGTCATTTTTTCCGGGTCGAAATTTTGAGTTTCTCCAATCTTCTCAAAACTCTGGATTCTGATAGAGGGCCATGAGACTTAGTCCTGAGTGCAAAAATGGAGGCTCTAGACCCTTCCAGAGCTGAGATATGGAGATCCCACGTAGCATTTATGCCATTATAAAAATAGTGGGTTATTGGACAAATAGTGGGTTTGTGGACACGTGGTTTTTAAGCTTAGCTTTCAAAATTTTGGGATGAAAGCTATTTTACTGCACTCAGGGAGGCCCCCTGAGTCTGTGGCACCAAGGGCCATCCCTAAATTCCACCGTCCGCGAACCCACTATTTTTATAATGGGATGAATGCCACGTGGGATCTCCATATCTCAGAGACTCCATTTTTGCACTCAGGTCCAGAGTTTTGAGAAGATTGGAGAAACTCAAAATTTCGCCCCGAAAAAAACGACAGTGGTACCCCTTTTAGTTTTTTCGAGTCAAAATTTTGAGTTTCTCTGATGAGTTTCATTCCACGTGTGGCCCGGGAATGGGTGGGGTAGTGTCCTGGGCCGTTTGACCAATATAGTGAGTTATTGGACAAATAGTAGGTCTGTGGGAAGGGGGGGTTCGCCCTCCGGCACCAACTAGAGGTGTCCAAATAACCCCTTTCCCGTGTGAATTCAGTCCTGATCCGTTAAATCGAGGGTAGTCCTAAAAGGCCGACTCCCCACCAAGTCTATAGGAGAGTGGGCATCTCACGGACTCCTACGACCCCTCGGGGCCATTATGCGACCAATGGCAGCTTATTGTCCACGAACCCCCGGTTTGGACTAACTCTCCTGACTGCTTTGTCGGACAAAAATGGCGGATTGTGATTGGTCAAATCGCATTGTATGTTTTAGTGTGCATCAGATGCAGAGTGTGTTTGTGAGCCTGACCTCAGCCAGGGTGGTGTTGAGCTGGAAGATCTGCCCCTCTCCCTCCACCTGTCTCACACACAGCTTACAGGAGAGTGTGAGCGTGCAGGAGCTGAAGCGCTCCAGGGTGAAGGTGCAGTGCAGGTTACGCTGAGATCCACTCCACACCTGCTGGAAGGAGAGCTCCTGACACACACACACACACACACACACCGTCTCTGCGTTAACACGGACCAAAGACACCAGTTTCAAGATCATATCACACAGTGCCTCAAAGGGGGAAACTAACATCATAAACACCCCACATCATCGTTATTTTACTATTGACACTGTTGTAGTTTCATATACAGTTCTATTTTTAGATATAATGTTTTCATATTTTTACTTAGTTTTAATTGTCATTTTTAAAATGTGTTTTTTAAATACATTTTACTTCAGTTTATAGTTTTGTTTAGTCATTTTTTTAGTTTTTAATAACTTTGTTGTTTTTGTTTTCTAAACAAATCCTCCAAACAGTAAAGTACTAATTTTCTGGTTTTCTTGAGTAACAATACAGAAGTACTGATGATTCAAGTGTGCAAAGTAAATAATAAACTATAGACTATTGTAAAAATGAATTTGAGCACATATGTGGCAAAATTCTTCACTATTTTAAGAGTAACGCAATATCATTCAATTCATGACTCATTTTGACCGGATCAGAGAGTCGTTGACTCAATCGAATCAGTGATTCATGGATGATTCGTTCAGTGTGATTTGTGAACCAACTCCACAGGTTCGCTGGAAAGAATCAACTCGTTCATGAATCAGCGAATGTCTTCAGATCCAAATAACGATGTCAATGTTTTTAAAGTAAAAATAAGTTTTCCAAAATGAAAGTATACATATTCAAAAAATATACTCGGCAAGTGATGTGTACCTGGTATTTGGCGATGAGTTTACTCTTCCAGAGTGTGTGTGGGATGTCGTGCAGCGACAGGCGCAGGTTGTGTGTGCTGTCCTTGAAGTTCAGAGACTTGGGCTCGTCCAGAAGCTTCCCGCCCATCTGTTTCTCCATCTGAAGCACCTCCTGACGGACACACACACACACACGTCAGCGCTCAGCAGGAACAAACACGCATTCATCTGCCATCAACTCGCACTTTAATGAGTTTTGCATGGTTAGTTTGTGATTTATGAATGTGCAGTGGGTTAATATGTCGAGGGGTAAGAGAAATTATATTCATATCATTGTTTATATTCAGATGATGTTGTTGCTTGCTGACACCTACACTACATCTGCTGCAAACACCCACGCACACACACACACACTGAGACTGAACTGGTCACCCTGCACTTCTACAAACAAAAAGCAGCAAACTACTTTTAACACTTCACAAGAAGAGTTGGACACATTAGTTGACAAACAGAACTAAAGTTCTTAGATAATTAACCAACTTGATGTATTAAAAAAAGGTTATTATCATGAACTACGTAGTTTAATCTACTTTATTATCAAAATAAAGCTGAAATAAAATATAAATTACATTTCTGAAAATTAACAATGTCTGCTTGGCGATAAACTGAAACTGAGTTTAAATTGAAGCGCTTAAATTATTAACTGGAAATGAAATAAAACAACCTAAATAGCAATATTAAACTTAATGACAACACACATAACAAAATGACTACATTTTAGACTAAAAAATAACATGAAAAGCAACTAATAAGACAAGAAATCACAAACATTTATACAATAAACTTAAAGTTAATTAAAAATGATCAGCCGCACACGAGAAGTGAAATCATGCACATGGAATTAAATCAATGAATCACTGAACAATTTTGAACTGGTTCTTTCACATGAATCATCTGAATGAACTGATTCACTACATAGTTCATAATGTTAGAAATGATAAATAATTCCCTTATAAATTATTATTAAAATATTATTGTTAATTCTTATTAATATAGAGTATATATATACTGTATATATATATATATATATTAGGGCTGTGCAAAAATTAATTGCGATTAATCGCATCCAAAAGAAAAGTCTGTGTTTACATAATATATTTGTGTGTGCTGTATATAATTATTTTGTATATATAAATACCTATGCATGCATCTATATATTTAAGAATTATTTGCGCTTAAATTCTGTATATATATATATATGAAGAGTTCAGATGCAAAAGCCTCTAAATGCCATTTGAAATTTTCTTCTTTAATGATGATTTTTATCAAACTTGTATATTTAAGTTCAGTAATTTCACTTAAATAACAATTAGTAGGTAATTATCATTGCCATTTAAGTGAAATTACTGAACTTAAATATACAAGTTTGATAAAAATGATCATTCTAGAAGAAAATTTCAAATGGCACTTAGAGGCTTTTGCATCTGAACTCTTCATATATAAATACAAAATCTATATTATATAAATATAAATATTTTATATATGAATAACACATTTTGTTAAATATATACATGCATGTGTGTATTTATATATACAAAATAATTATATACAGCACACACAAATATATTATGTAAACACAGACTTTTATTTTGGATGCGATTAATCGCAATTAATTTTTGCACAGCCCTAATATATATATATATAGTGTGTGTGTGAAAGATGGGCAGGTTTAGGGGTTGGGTTAGTGTGTGTGTGTGTGTGTGATGGGTAGGTTTAGAGGCCAGGTTAGTGTTAGTGTGTGTGTGTGCCTCACCTTCAGCGAGTCCTGTGTGTCGTCGAGACAGTAGACTCTGATGTTGTACTCCAGCACGGTGCAGCTCACGGGCCCGAAGATCGCCAGCTTCAGTCTCTTGGAGGAGTTGGCGCTGACGGAGCGACCCACGAGACAGTACGTGCCCAGCGTCTCCGTCAGCATGTGACACGCTTCCTCGTCCATCTGGATATAACAGGGGGTGGTGAAGTTCTCCTCGCCCACGACCACCACGTCCTGCACACACACACACACACCTCAATACACATCTACAGTGTGTCTGATGTCAAAACACTTGTAATCCCATTTACAATTATTCATTTAACTTTAATATATTAAAGTTCCTCTGGTCAACCATTTTATCCCTTAAAACTAATCTCTGATCACCAAAATGACAATTACATGTTTTTCCAAGAAAAATCATAAATCATGTCTTAAAATATCTTGAATGTAACTCGACACCCATGCCTCATTTAGTAAACAGGGTTCTATGAATATGCAAATGAGCCCCGCCTCCACACTTATGGTTTGTCTTAAAGCATATTAAAAACACCACAGACATATAAACAACATTAAACGCACAACATTTCAGTCCACCAATGGCGTTATACGAGTGCATGATTTGGGAGAATTTCTACTCAAATCATTTCACTGGATTTCGTTCTCAGTTTCTCAGTTTGCGATCGGATCATTTTAAGCCACTAAACTCCAGACAGTGTTCAGTCTAATGATCCAGGAACTCAACTCATTCAAACAATCAGTCCAAAACAGAGCGAATGTAAAGAGAACCCTCCGGTTTAGGGGTCGGATTAGTGTGTGTGTGATGGTTAGGGTTATGGCGACGACATGACTCGACTGCAGCTAGTAGTGGGAGTACAGTCTGACCGGTGTAGTTTATCCGCTCCTCGGCACTTCGTCCACCGACCACGATTCAGCCATTTCTCTTTTGGAAGTTTTCTTTCTTTTTCTTTTTTCTTCAAGCAAGTCGTTATAAAGCATGTGCTTCAGCGGTGGCTGTTACTGGCTATTTAAATCTACCGGGTTTGATGTCTCGCAGATTCTGTCTGGCCAATCAGTGACCTGCAGTGTGTTCGTATCGGTGCGGTACGCTTGGTACCATTTAAAGCGAGCCGAAGTGAGCCGTGCCATGCAGTGGAAAAGCACCATTAGTGTGTGTGTGTTATGGGTAATGTATAAAGTATAAAAACCATTACATCTATGGAGAGTCCTGACAAAGATGTGTGTGTGTGTGAGTAGACATTTGAGTGTACGGTCTCTTTTCACAGTGGTCAACTTTTGTGATTGTGAATGGATGTGTGTGTAGTTTGTGCTAGGGATGGGCAACGATTAATCGCGATTAATCACATCCAAAATAAAAGTTTGTGTTTACATAATGTATGTGTGTGTAGTGTGTATAATTATTTTTTTATATATAAATACCCACACATGCATGTATATATTTAAGAACAATGTGTTATTAATATATCAAATATTTATTTTTATATCAAATATTTATTATGTATAAATATATATAAAGGATGTACATGCAAATATTTCTTAGATATATACATTCATGTGTGTGTATTTATATATACAAATTAATTATAGACACTACATACATTATGTAAACACAAACTTTTATTTTGGATGCGATTAATCGTTGCCCATCTCTAGACTGCTCTGCATTTTTAATGATTATCTATATTTATTGTATTTATGTACTGTGTGTATTGATGTTGCTTTTGTCATATTATGTGTTACCACCATGGGAAGTGCAATTTACATTTCGTTGTTATAGGCAATGACAATAAAAGGCAATTCAAATTAATTCAGTTCAGAATCACAACTTGACTTCACACTTCTGTACTAAACACACACACACACACTCTCACACACACACACTGTGCACTGGGAATTGAGCGCTTTATATTTTAAAAGTGAATTGTTCTACATTACAGAGAAATAATAAACTATAATAAAGTGAGCAATGTTACTTGTACTATTCTTTCTCAGCCCTGAAACTCGAACCATTTTCCGATGTTAATAGTTTGTAATATTTATTTTTAATGTGATATTTAATGATTAGAGTTTATCCTGAAGCTTGTACAGCTTCAGATACTGAATAACTCTTACTGACCACAAACAGTGTTTATAACAGCAGTTCAGTGTGAAGAAGTGTTAGTTTGTGTGTGTGTGTGTGCATGTGTGTGTTTTTGAGTGTGAGTGTTTCTGAGTGTGTGATTGATTGTGTGTGAGTGCATAATTGAACGTGTGTGTGTTCACATCACGAGCTCAACACCGCACCGGACCTGCTCTCTGTGACCTCTGACCTCACGCCCGTGCTGGTGTGTGTGTGTGCGTCTCATTACGCAGCTGGGAAGCGTCTCCATCTATTAGCTCTAATCCTGACGCTCACACTGTCATTAATTTCATCCCATTACGGACGAGAGAAAAGGAATTAAAATACTTTATAGTCGGCTTGGCCGTTAAACAGCGGCATTATGACTAGCCATTAGCCTCTTTAACGCATCCTGTGGGAGCGCGGGATTTGAGCGCGTTAGTGAGATAATTAGCAAACAGGATGGAAAACTGGGCTAATGCCTTGCAGAATGATTTATTTACTCCAGCTCTCAGTCCATTCATCAGAGCAACGAGCTGTCGCTCAATGTATGCAGAAACCACCGTCCACTAACGTTCTCGGAGAAATGTTGCTTTCCGAAGGAGAAAAGACAGAAATACACACTCAGAAACAGAGGAACGTCATTTTCTGAACGGCAAACGCATCAAATCAAAGAGTGGGCGAGTGAAAAACACATTTACCACGTGGAATGACTCGGACGGATATGTATTTTGACACGACCGGGAACGCAATATTTCCTATCTGTGTGTGATCAACCAGTCATCATCAGTGTGTGAAGGAACCGCGTCTCCACACACACACGGATATTACGGCTGTCGCGCGTCAGATGGAATCGATAGTTATTTCTTTGTTTAAAGGTCCAGACGCATGTGGCGTTATTGCCTGTGCCTCGAGTATCCATCACCGTCACAACTGTGCCATTACGGGATATTATTCAACACACTCTGGAGAACATGTGCTGCTCGAACCCACACACACACACGAGCGGAACACACACCTTCCTAGAGAAGTGCCGCCGAACATAAAAACACAGTCGCTGATTATTTTCCATACCGTGTTCAAAAACACCAGACACCATCACGTCATGTGACTTTATGAGAGGAGCCATTATGCACTAAAATAATATTATTTCTTAAAAAGTTTAACTTTTCCATTTAATATTTAATTTTATATCAGCTTGATTTTACTTAATTTTTACAAAAATATAATATTTAATTAAATGAGGATTATGAGAGAGAAACAAACTAAAATCAAAGTCATAATGCACTGAAATAATTTTGCTTAGTTAGTTGACAAAACAAAGTTTGTAATGTTTATTTTATTATAATTTGATTTCAATGACCATAAACAATTTTTAGTTGGTTTAGTTTTACCAACAACACAAGTGAGATGAATATAATATAATAGTGTATAATTGTGCGATTTATGAGAGAAACCAACTGAAATTTAAGTCATTATGTAATGTTAATTTAATCTTGTTTTTCCAATTTTCTGTTTCATTTAATATTTAAAAAATAAAATTCATAAAATTTCATTCAATTTCATTTAATCTAATATTTATATATGATTTTATTTTATTTAATTTCAGCTTTAATTTAAGGTTTTATGAGAGAACAAAACTGTATGCATGAAAACATCCTTTATAAATGAATGCAGCACGGCAGATTTGAATATGCATGAGTGTGCATGAGTCACATGGATTAACGTTATGATACTTATGTGTGTTTTCTGTCACATTTCTGGATCTAGACAGCATCCACCCACACACACACACACACTTTCAAATTTTGGGTCAACTGTTGTTCATTACTTCATCGCTGCTTTGATTCACTCAGTCAGAGTGTGTGTGTGTGTGTGTGTGTGAGGTCCGAGCGGTTCCCCGCGTGCGGTTCATCCGTGTCGTGACAGGAAGTTGAAAACAGGATTCTTCTTTTTAAACTGAATTTGCATTCAATTTAGAGGCGAACTGAAGACGCTTGGGAGGCAAACAAACATCTATTCTGTGTCTCTATCAGATTATGCATGCATGCAGGGAACAAGCTTCTGAATAATGAAACGGCAGCAGAAAGTGTTTGACGGACCGCAGCGTCTCTCAGCAACAGGAAGCGCTCGTTATTTCAGGCAAAAGAGAACGAGAGATTGAGGGAAGAGCGCAGGATGAAACACACTTTCTTTCCAGCACAGCAGACAAGAGTTTATCTGATCTGAAGACAACAGGACTTCCTCTGGCCGGCTCCACCAGACGCCCACCATCGCTCGCTCCTCTGTGCGAACGGCTGAAGGCCATCCAACAGCGCTTTATGTGGGATCAGATGAGACAAGGTCACGGACTGTTGCTAAGCAGCTCAAAAGAGGAGAGCGTCTCTCGGGACCAAGAGTCACACTGATGGAGGAGCCCAGCTCTGACAGACACTTAGAGAGAGAGAGAGAGACCGAGAGAGAGACACAGACAAACTACGAGAGTCAACCAGTGGACAAAACTAAAGTCAGAATTATTCAAAACTGTCTTTTTTTTGTTTGTTTGTTTATATATATATATACACATGTATTTCATGCATTTGTTTACTGATTCATTTACTGATTATTTGTCCATTGCCTATGTAATGGTCATGCCAATAAAGCTCATTTGAATTTGAGAGACACAGAGAGAAAGACCGAGAGAGAGAGAGAGACAGAGAGCGAGAGAGAGTCCGAGTGAGAGAGAGACACAGAGAGAGAGAGAGAGAAAGAGAGAGGGAGGCCAATAATTGGTCTTTGCAGTGTTATTTTAGTATTACTAGAATTTATTCACATTTTAAATGAGTATTTATTTTTATATTTTCAGTTTCTTTTTAATTTTAGTTACATTTTTAGTTTGTGCTTTTGCCATTTGTATTATATATATATTTTTTTATTACAATTATTTAAAAAGTTTTATAAGTTTTTAATCTATTATTTACATGTTATTTTATTTCAGCTTGATTTTAAGTTAACTAACATTTTTTCAATTGTTTTAGTTTACAATAACAAAACCGAATATAATTCATAACATAGTTATATTTTATCATTATATTATAAACTGTGTAAATTATCCAATGATTTGTTTTATAGTAGTATTTCGAACTATTTAAGATTTCGTACTAGTTATTATTTTTTCAAAACCATTTCATTAGGTTACTGCCAAACTGGAAATATTCACATTTTCAGTTCATTTTAATTTTAGTTACAAGTTTAATCATTTCATGTACTTCATAATTATATATATATATCTTTAAAGTGTTCCATCTAGTATTTATATGATGATCTTTTATTTGAGCTTTATTTCTTTTAAATATTTAGTTGTGGTGTTGAGTCTGTTCCTCGGACGCCGTCCTCCAGTTCTTCTGACACTGCGGCAGTGTGCTGTACCGTTCCAGCAGTGCGAGGGTGTGAATGTGTGTGTTGAGGGTGGTGTGAGTGTATCGCAGCTCTTGCGTGGGTTGCATCGCCTCCTGCATGGCTAATTAACTCGCCAACATTGTGTTTGTGTGAACAATAGAGGCCCGGAGGAGTTCTGTTCAGTTCTGCTTCGGATAAACAACTTCTCCTCGTCGCCCGTGATCATGACAAGGCCAGTGGGTGGGAAACTCGTCTGACATCACGTTCTCCATCGCCATCGTCTAATTAACTCCGGGTCCGCGTTGAGCTGAACCGCGCGGGCGGATTCGCTGACAGTCGGCGCGTGTTTTGGCTGCAGCGAGTGTCCGGGCCGCCTGATATCCAACGGGACACCGGCAGGGGGTCGCACATATGTACACACACACACACACACACGATCGCACATCAACAGCTCAGATGCTTCAGATGAACACGTTTGACCTCCGGCTGCTTCATTCCATGGACACAAGTGAAAAAGTAAGTTATTCATATTTAACCAATGCAGTTTGCTGCGCCACAACGTCAAAGTTAACTTTTATTTCAAGTAACGAAAATGTTTTTTTTAATGGTTTTCTTTTTTTTAATGGTTTTGATTTTATTTCACTGGGAAATTGATTTTTAATGATTAAATGATATTTATGATTTACTTCTAAACCTATAAAGTCCTACTGTGAGCTGCGAAGGTTTGCTTGTGTTGTGCCTGCATCATTTCAGCTTAGTTTTAAAATAATAGCGTTTTAAAGAGGAATTCCTGGTGAAAAACTACATTACCCATGATGCTGTGTGGACAATTCCACCAATCAGAGAGCAAAACATGCCAAGAGCTCTTTAGCTCCGCCCACTCCCATGAAGCACTGCGAATGACGTAATTGAGTCGATCAGTTTGAATAAATACATTTGCAATACATTTAACATAAATCTAACACATTGTTAAAATAAATATAATCAACATTTTAAAAGAGCAGTTTTATTTTTCTCTGTAGTTATTCATTAAATTCTGCTGTTTGCAATGCTTCATGGGATTGTAGTTCTTTCCCTCACTGAAGCCAAGTTCTTGTAACTATACATTTTTTGTGCTGTAAATCAGTTTGTAATGTTGTGATTCACATTCTCAGTTGGTTCGTCTTTATGCGTATGAGAGTTTGAGCTCAAGAAGTTTACGATACCAGTGTCAGATTTAGTGTGTTTATTGTTCTCACACTTTTTGAGTTTGCATCATTTTCCCAGGACCTTTCGAGCCACTCATGAGTAGGAGCCCAAAATTCAAGTCTCACATTTTCGCACGTTTACAAATAAACAACATCACGTCGTGTCAATCACGTTGCCTCCGAAACTTTCGTCCGTCAAGAAAAAATTCGGATCAGGTTCGATGTTTTTGAGCTTTTCGCATCCGGAGCAAGCATTTCGAGAGGTGTTTTGACAAATTCAGAGCCACTGAATGACGAATACAAAAAACACATGAAAATTTCAGACTCATTGTGCTTTAGACTTTCTACATTTTTAGGCTGTTCTTTTAAACTCGATGGCCACCATCTGAACTTCCTTGCTAAATGGCTCCGCCCACTCACCTCCCACTGGCCCTGCTGTGATTGGCTCTTCAGCTGAATGAGCCAATCCTCGCTGTCGGCCTCGACGCAGTGGTGCATGGTGATGATGACGGGCCGGGTCAGAAGAGCTCCAGGAGGACCACAGCTGACCACGGGACTCAGAACCGTCTCCTGTGTGTCGTCCAGCGGCGGCCTGAAGAAACACACACACATTAAACATCAATGACCAACAGAGTTGCCTTCCTTGCCGCTGTCGCCCGTGACTCGCTCAGTAAGGCTTTAAAAGTCAATTCATATTCAGTAATATTATTGATTGAACATTTTGAGCTGAATAATGACACGGAATAATAAAGCTGCTTCGAAACAACCTGTATTGTATGCTAGAGAAATAGACATGGATTGACTAGAAATGAGATCTCTGTAATATATTGTATTAGTAACAATTACATAACTAAAAATAACATGCAATTTACTAGAGGTTCTGACAAAATGTTAATGGCTGCTGTCTATTATTATTATTTTTTTTATTAATTTGAATTGTTATTATTTTCTTCATTTAAACGAATGATTCAATGACTCGCTCATAAAGACTTCACTTGTTTCATTACTGGATGAATCAGTGTTTTTGAACGAATCTCTTGATTCAATGACTCACTCATAAAGATTTCACTTGTTTCATTGATGGATGAATCAATGTTTTTTTGAACAAATCTCTTGATTCAATGACTCACTCATAAAGACTTCACTTGTTTCATTACTGGATGAATCAGTGTTTTTGAACGAATCTCTTGAATGAATGATTCAATGACTCATAAAGACTTCACTTGTTTCATTACTGGATGAATCAGTGTTTTTGAACGAATCTCTTGAATGAATGATTCAATGACTCATAAAGACTTCACTTGTTTCATCACTGGATGAATCAGTGTTTTTGAACGAATCTCTTGAATGAATGATTCAATCACTCATATAGATTTCAATTGTTTCATTACTGCATGAATCCGTGTTTTTGAATGAATTTCTTGAATGAATGATTCAATCACTCACTCATAAAGACTTCACTTGTTTCAATACTGGCTGAATCAGTGTTTTTGAACCAATCTCTTCATTCAATGACAAATACATGTTTTTAACAGTCACTACTGTTGAAACGATGTAATTAAGACAATAGTTTTTTGAAGCATCAAGTTATTTCTAAAAGGTGATTTGCTCTGATTCAGATTTATGAGAAGTACACAGAAGTACCATGATAAAAGTTTATAGTACGGATATAAATCACTGAACCGTAGACATCAGTCATTATATCAGAACTATAAGCTTTTATCCCAGTACTTCTGTGATAATCTGAATCATGCAAGACAGAAATAATGACACCGTGTCATATCTATACATGACAACTGCTCTCTCTGGATCAGAACGTACATCTGAATGCTCGCTGTGATGGAAATGATCAAAGGTTTAATAGACAGAGACGAACTGTCATTTAGGAATAAGATTGCGTCACTGCTAAATCGAGATCGGAGACAAACAGATACTTTAAGAATGGCACATGTAGTTGTGTGTCAGGTACAGATGGGCGTCTTCACGGGCGATAATCCCCAGAATGAGGACGTTTGTCACGTTACCTCATGCTCTCCTTCCTGTGAACCGTCACGTACATCTCATAGACTCGTCCCTGAGGGATGGCGCCCGCTGGCACCAACAAGCTCACTCCTGCAGAGAGACACACACAAACACACACACCATCAGTCTGCCAGCCTGTGACCTCTGCCACCCCGTGCCAAACGCCCTGTCAGTGTCAAACACACACACACACACGTCTCAGCCAACAGGGAACACTCTCAGGGTTATGAACAAACAGAACATTGGTTCATAGGGATCTTGTCTTTAATAATGTTTTCTTAACGTTCATTAATGGAAAGGAACGTTGTAGTCGGATGTCTGTCTAACATTTTGTTGCTACGGTTTCATAGAACATTCAAATGTAACATTTCCATTACAAAAATCATCAAATGGAACGTTTTAACTTTTAAAACATTTAAAGTCCCCCTGTAGTAAATAACTGTATCCCATAAAACTCATCTTTGAACACAAAAATGACATATCTTAAAATATCTTGAATGTAACTCGACACCCTCGCCTCATTTAGTATGCGCGGTTCTATGAATATACAAATGAGCCCCGCCTCCACTCACTCACTCACTCAGAGATCCACTGGTTGTCGATCACACGTTGATCTGATTGGTTACAAGGTGGTTTGTGACGTCAGAAACACCAGCGATTTCAAAGACTGTCTTTGGTTCACTGCAGTTTTAAGGAGGAAATACTGTCCACTTATCAACTTACACACGGTGTGTGTTAAAGCGGATTAAAACACCACATAGACTTTCAACATTTTCAACACAGGGGGAACTTTACAAACTTGTGTGTTGTTATGCGCAGAGTGGTGAATTGCTCCAGTCTCACAGACTCATTGATTCTCGTGTCCTTCATGTGAACTTCCCTTTGAGCGACTGTCACTCACCAACAACAGAAGAACCGCATCACCAGAGAGCACAACCACAGACTTCAGCCGGATCGAGTCTGTTCACGTCAACATGAAATCAAAATCAACTATCTAATGAACTGAATTCACATTCCTGCTGTTATTGTGATCAATTCATCCGTGCACATTAGGTTTCAAAAATAAAATAAGTGATCAGTGCAATAACGTGTCAGAAACAAAAACCAAGAAGAGAAAAATAAAATAAATTCCAGCAAACACAACTAATAAAAGAATCAAAAGAAATTAAAAAAATAAATGTAGTAATATATATATAAAATATAATCTTTGTTACACACAGAGAGAGAGAGAGAAGTCTGGTTGATCCAAACAACACCTGACAGATAAATCAAGGCCGACTCTCTTCTCCTGCTGGATGTCAGTTTCACTCAGAACTGTGTCACATTAAGGACATAAAACACCCTGTGAGTGACATTTCATGTTTTTAAAATGGTCCGGAAACGTATTAGCTGTGCAAGAGAGTGAATGGAAATGATCTTATTTAACATTATAGAAAGTTTGGACCATTTAAATGTTCCTGCAGTGCTACTGAGATCCAGGGATCTGCGGTGGGAACTATGAATTGCTGAGGAAATCCAGCGCACGAGGCGTCAGGAATCTAGTACACTGAAAGCCTAGTTCACACTACATGATTTTAAAACGTCAGGCTGAACTGTGCGGTTCACACTACATGACTTGCTCTCTGTGAAATCAAGTTGTTGAGCTGTTCACACCACACGACACAACGTGATTGATCCACAACAGGAGATAACGCACTACACCAGTTGACAACAACTCTGTCACCCAACCATTCGATCTTGTCTACAAACCACGTTTTGTTGCGAAAAATCACGCAATTAAACTAACTGGAAATGACGCGTAATAGCATGCGTGCCAATACCCAGCGAAGAAGACGAAGGCGAACACAACATGTGAATATGGACGTCAAACAGAAACTAGTGCTAAAAAGTAATATGCTACAACTTCTGTAAAAATGAATAAATGAAATATAAAAAATAAAAGTGTGCTCCTGTTTTACAGCTTTTCAATGATGTTCACGTCGCGTAATTACGTCACTTCATAACATTCCCATGGCAACAGGTTACGTCACTTCATAACGTTCCCATGGCAACAGGTTACGTCACTTCATAACGTTCCCATGGCAACAGGTTGCGTCACTTCATAACGTTCCCATGGCAACAGGTTACGTCACTTCATAACGTTCCCATGAACAAGTTACGTCACTTCTTAACGTTCCCATGGCAACAGGTTACGTCACTTCATAATGTTCCCATGAACAAGTTACGTCACTTCATAACGTTCCCATGGCAACAGGTTACGTCACTTCATAACGTTACCATGGCAACAGGTTACGTCACTTCATAATGTTCACATGAACAAGTTACGTCACTTCATAACGTTCCCATGGCAACAGGTTACGTCACTTCATAACGTTCCCATGAACAAGTTACTGTACGTCACTTCTTAACGTTCCCATGGCAACAGGTTACGTCAGTTCATAACGTTCCCATGGCAACAGGTTACGTCACTTCATAATGTTCCCATGAACAAGTTACGTCACTTCATAACGTTCCCATGGCAACAGGTTACGTCACTTCATAACGTTCCCATGGCAACAGGTTACGTCACTTCATAATGTTCCCATGAACAAGTTACGTCACTTCATAACGTTCCCATGGCAACAGGTTACGTCACTTCATAACGTTCCCATGAACAAGTTACTGTACGTCACTTTTTAACGTTCCCATGGCAACAGGTTATGTCATTTCATAAGGTTCCCATGGCAACAGGTTACGTCACTTCATAACGTTTCCATGGCAACACGTTACAGGTTACGTCACTTCATAAGGTTCCCATGGCAACAGGGGGAAACGGCGGCTCTCGTGCAAAGCAAACGCAACATTTTTCAACTTTCTAAGATCTGTGACTTTTTTGCAACAAAAATGCGAGGATTTTGAAATCACGCAAGTCCTGCATATTTTGCACGGAAATCTTTTTAAGCGGCGAAAGTGCAGCGCATTTGAAAAAAATGCGAACTTTGGCTGATTATACACTGAATCATGGGATCGCATAATCACGTTTTTCTGGAGGGACTGGTTGATGTAAACTCTCCATCCGAAATCAATAGGAATGAATTCAGTCCGATTGAATGTGCATGTAAACAGAAGCAGTGTCTCCCTCAGGGGCCGTGTTGACGCGCTCCTGTTATGAATGCCTGAGTCGAGGATGGGTGTCAGGCGTGAGAGTGATCACCCTCTCAGTGTCCTAATCCCTTTATATCTCAGCGGACACTGAGGCACTTTGAGGACTAATTTATGATCCAGCGCTGTAAAACTCGCGGCGCCCATGAGGAGCGTTCAGACAGCCACATCTCTAAAGCCGAGTGGATGTGGCCATCATTCACACACACCTCACTGCCTTCAGGAGCCTCACTGTGACTCGGGGGGATACGTGTGATCATAAAATTATTTAATGGCTCAATATCAAAGTATTGTGACAATATGAATGTCATTTTTCCTAAAAGGCTCCTATGGTGTTTTGAGACGAGAGGTTTATCAGGACAGTGCAAAATCTAGACATGAACATGGTTGTAAAATCACAAATCACATCTATATAATATTATAATATTGCATATTAAAAGTTAAGTATATTTACAACAATAAGGTTTCATTAGTTAGTGTGTTTATTAATCTTTGTAAAAGTTAGTTAATATACAAAGGGACAAATGTTTCAAAAAATGTAACTAAGAAATGTTTTAGAAATATTATTCATTGTTAGTTAAATAACTAATGTTAACAAATGGAACCTTATTGTTGGCTCAAGATATTTAAGCAAATATAATGTATCATTTTATTTGCATTACAGTAACAAGAAACGATTGTCAAGGAAATCTGAAAACAAGATTGACTTTAAGCGAAGTATACTTTCTTTTGCCAGTGGAGTTGATCTCGACAGGTTTGTGAGATTCGCTGACGAACGGTTGGAGGACGAGCAGATTGATGATTGTTTCAGACTCACTATATTTTGATGAAAGACCAATGACAAACACTTCCTTCCCTCAATGAAATCTGCAGTCTGATAAACCGCTCACAGCACGATCTCTACGGGTTTGTTCACTCGGCCGTGGTTTGGTTTCTCTACTCGAGCGTCCTGTAATGTGTGTTTATGGGTCGGGCTGTGATTTTCTCTCCAACACACACACACACACACACAGGCCTGCTTCTTATAAAACCCAGAAGCTTCAATCATTAGAAGACACGATTAACACTGAAACACATGTGCGAGCGCACGATGGCTTCAAGATGTGCAATGACAGTGGGCACAACAGCGGCGCATCTGTCGTGTGGTCCGGACACAGATCTGCACTGACCTGAGTTGGGCACGATCAGATGACCCCCGAGAGCGTTGAAGGAGCCGAACGCGGTGCAGGACGGGTCCCAGGAGCGCACGAGTGTGTGTGTGCGCCGGCTCATGGTGTCGGCCTCCGTCAGCGCGTGCGGGAGCTTGGGAGAGAGTGTGGCCGAGATGTCGGACAGGTCCTCCTGCGGCGTCACCAGACCGGACGAGTTGTACACCTTGATCTTCAGGTTGGGCAGCGGGTCCAGCAGAGGAGAGTTGGTCATGGGGATTTTGTCGGCCACGTCGTGGAGCGCGTAAACCGGTCCTCGGTACAGGGCCGCCGCGGACGTCAGGTCAGGAGGAGCCGCCAGCAGATCAGCTACACACACACACACACCAAATACAGCACTAGTTATAATATACATACGATATTTCATTTTTAAATTGACAAATTAAATAAAGTCAATCAAAATCTGATAATATAATGTTCAAGAAAATTAATATTTACTTAATTTTCCACATTTTCTTAATGTTAAATATAATTATATATATATATATATATATATATATATATATATAAGAGCCAGAACTTTAACATGTTAACTAAGATTAATTTAATTACAGACTTTAACGCAATAATTAATTACACAAAAAAATTAACGCATTTTAATCTCACTTATTTTTGCACCGCGGAACATTTCTCACTGGATTATTTTCGGCGGACCGATTATACTGGAGCACCAACTAGCGTTCATGACTTTTTTTTTTACAGTCAACTAAACAACAAAGCACAGTGAACAAGAACGAAGAAGCTGATGAAACCGCTTTGGTTGGTCCTGTGGATGGGAAATTTTGTTATAAAAACGAACTGATGGAAGCATCATTAAGAGCAGGGTTGTGTGCAAGCTATGCCATAAGGAATTCGCATATACATCAACCCTCAAGTTTCACCTCAACGCAAAACATATACAATTGCACTGGTCTGCTGGACTTGCTTGATCAAAAATAAACAATATTTTGTTGCTTAAGCTTATGTATTCAGTCATTATTCAATGGTATACTAAAAATCTTCTCACTGTTCTGAGTTCAAATATTTATGCAATTAAAATGCGATTAATTTCGATTAATTAATAACAAAGCCTCTAATTAATTAGATTAATTTTTTTAATCGAGTCCCGGCCCAAATACACTAATTAGGGCTGTGCAAAGATTAATTGCGATTAATCCAAATACAAAAGTTTGTGTTTACATAATGTGTGTGTGCTGTGTAATTATTTTGTATATATAAATACATATGCATGCATGTCTATATTTACGAATTATTTGCACGTAAATACTGTACATATATACATACATAATCTATATTATGTGTGAATATAAATACTTTTATATATGACATAATATACATTTTCTTAAATATATACATGCATGTGTGTGTATTTATATATACAATTTAATTATATACAGCACACACAAATATATTATGTAAAAAAAACCTTTTATTTTAGATGTGATTAATCGCAATTAATCTTTGCACAGCCCTAATAATATATATATATATGGTCAATAGTTGTGTTATATTCACGATAAAACACGGCTGACCGCTTCACGCACCGGTTCTATGTATCACTACACAACACCCCTAGCAACTACTCTTAGCAACACAAACACGTTTGTTCACATTGATATTGTTGGTTGTAGAGTATTGAGGGATGGAGTGAGCATTTACAGTAGACATGGCATTTTCCTTCAGGTCAGTCCTATATTCGTAATAAAATATCCACTTGAATGTCTGCAGCAAAACCTGGTCCTTTTAACGGTTAAGGGGTTTTCCCGAGACCAGGTCATGTATCAGTTGCGTCTTTCTTCTCCGTGTTCAACAAACGGACTCATTTCAATGTAAATGTCTCCTCTACTGACTCACTCACTCATAAAGACAGTCTTTACTGCAAAATAATGCCAGGGACTATTTTTTCCAGCGGAAGGAAGGTTTTTACTTCATGAAAGTTGCATTGATACATATTTTTGGCTTTAATATTTGTATTGTGTAATGTTTTTTTTTTTTGTAAAAGCTGTGAACGTTAAAAACGTTCATCAAAGTTTAACGTCTTGTACAAACGGGTCTTGTTCAAAATTCATGTTCAACTTTGAAAGGTTTTGATCCACTTATTTGAAATAGAATATTTTACTGTCACTTTTGATCAATTTAATCTGTCCTTGCTGAATAAAGGAATTCATTTTTTTCCAAAACTAATGTTACTGACCCCAAACTTGTGAACTAAAGTGTATAAATACAAAAACTAATAAACAGTACTTCAACATATTAATAAAAACTACAGTAATTATTTACATTATAGTACAATAACACAAATAAGTATGATGAGACATTTTTTAGTTGGGTTTCCAAGTGTGCGACACACACACACACACACACACACACACACACACACACAGGCCTAAAACGCTTAGTGCAAACCTGTTTAGCACACGCTGGTAAAGCATTATTAATGCATTGAGTAGAATCGAGTGTCTATTATTTGCGCTGTGATGAAGCGTTTCTCCCTGAAGAGCGGCGTATATCCGGAGGCATCATTAGTCTTTCCCTCGTTACGGTCCTCATCTTTACCCAGACTCAGAGGGCATCGGGATCCACACCGATCCTTCACAGGTACACGCATGAATATTCATGAGATCGGGCGCGAACACACAGCACGCGACTCGCAAACTGACACCGCTAACGATTCTCTGCATCCGTGACCGTCTGCCGCTGAGACCTGAGGTTCGAGGAGAGGTCACCGAACACACGCTTCACACACACACGTAAGATCACTTCAGGGGGAATCTGGGGCTTCACATGCAGTTCTAGCCAATTAAAACACCATAGAAGTCGAAAAATGACAATTTACTCACTTTCATGTCATAAAAGAAGATTTTTCGATGATGTTTGGGTTGTAGAAAACATCGGTCCCCACTGACTGACTCTAGATGGACAATCTTTTGTAATCCATTTTTTTATTAATATTTTGAATGTTTTTGTATTTTATTTTTTTTATTTTAATTTTAGTTAAAGTTTCAGTAATTTAGTTGTGTTTTTATTAGTGTACTTATTATATTTTATTGTGATTTTTAAATAAATGTCTATATAGTTTTTAGATATTTTTATTTAGATTAAAACGAAGTAAATGAAAATCAGAAATGTTGCCTTGGCAACTATATAAAAAATAGTTATATATATATATATGCATGAGTGTGTGTGTGTTTTATAACTGTGTTTTATAAACCCCATTTCAGTTAATGTTTATTTTATTTTTAGTGGTTTTAGTTTACGTTAACTATATCAAACCTGGAAGAGAAAGAAATCGTACAGCTTTGGAACTTTTTTGAACATTTAAATTCCCATTAGTTTCCCATTTTTATATTTAAAAAATATATCTAAATTTTAAAAAATGATATATAAATGATAAATATAAATATCCAAATAAAACACTTACTTAAAATATGAAATATGTGTTTACCTGCATGTTGTGTGACCATTAATCAACATAAAAATAAATAAATAAATAAATAAATAAAAACAGGAACATGTGAAAGGTTTAATCTCAGCGAGTCCAAGTAAATAGTTTAGCTCAAAGATGTTCAAAACTCATGAATGATTGTGTTTGATAAGTGATGATTGCGGTGCTCTTGTTCTCCTGGTGTGTGAAGTGCAAACGCTGATGCGCTTTCCCGATCCCAGCTCTCTCCTGTGTTTCCCACAACACCTTCGGCTGGCGTAACTCAGGCTGATGGGTAATTAACACTCAACGTGCCAGACAGACAAAACTAATTACACCGTCATGATAACGTGCAGATTGCCTTCACATCACGCTGACAAGCTCCTAATAGCAGGAAACTCAAACGCCGCTGAGTTATGAGCATCTCCTCGTTCGAGACTTTGACGCGCATCAATTCTCCATCTGCGGACGCATTCATCAGCGGCACACCATCCGTCACTTCCTTTATCATTACAGTGACACTGACACAAAGAGAAGTGTCATGAGTTCAGGCTGGACTGCCACGGCGGATATTCTCAGGAAATATCAAACTAGGCAAATGTTCTCTCACATATCACAAATATAGAAAAGCAATAAAAGCCCAATAAAATATTGATATAATCGGTGTGCATATGTTGGGCAGACTCTAGTTATTAAAAAAAAATCATATCCACCATCCAGTTGTGTATGACAAGTTTTTATGTATATGCATTTATTTTTTTTAAAGGGTAACTAATCCCCTGGTCAGAGCCTGACTCCACCCACTGGCAATATTTGAAAAATGCTGGAAAAGTGGGCGGAGCCCAGCGGAGGGGGGCGTGCACCTGAGACGCATCTCTTTGTATGTCACCAACAACCGCTGTGTCACGTACCACCGCAAACATCCAATAGGCAAATTCAACTGCAGTAGCCACCGTTCAACCTGAAGAGGGCAGCACTAAGACGCTTTTACACCATATATTGTAGAAATAGATCACTTTATAAACAAATGCCAAAAAAAGTTACTCGAATCAATGACTGGTAAGATCCATTCTTACAGATCATTAACTAAAAAAAGGTGGTTAAGTGTTTAGGTACTCTTTAAGGAAATAAAGACATCATCAAAGTAGTCATGTGACATCAGTGGGTTGGTTAGAGTGTTTTGAAGCATCGAAAATACATTTTGGTCCAAAAACTGCGACTTTATTCAGCATTGTGTTGTGTTCCGGTTCTGCTGTGGATGTGACGTAAGACGCACATACCACACACACGTCAGCAGCGGCACTGAACGCGGACCCACAACAGAACCGGAACACAACACAATGCTGAATAAAGTCGCAGTTTTTTGACCAAAATGTATTTTCGATGCTTCAAAACACTCTGACTAACCCACTGATGTCACGTGACTACTCTGATGATGTCTTTATTTCCTTTCTGGACAAGGACAGTATACCGTACACACATTTCCAACGGAGGGACAGAAATCTCTCGGACTAAATCTAAAATATCTTAAACTGTGTTCTGGAGATGAACTGAGGTCTGACGGGCTTGGGAGAGTCGTTAATGACATCATTTTCATTTTGGGGTGAACTAACCCTTTAAGGAATCTCTCATATTAGCTGAGTGTACAGCGCGGGGACGCGTCCCGTACCTGTGCGAGCCGTCTTGATGTTGACCGGCTGGAATCCTCCGTTGAGTGCCGACGAGTCCAGGATGTCCGAGTCGAAGTCCCGGTGGTTCTTCCGGTACACGAACAGCGCCACGATGACGGAAATCACCAAACACATGATGACGGCGATGACGATTCCCACGTAGAGAGCCACATCATCTGTACTGGGGGCGGCTGGAGACACACACACACACACACACACACACACACACACAGAAGATCAGTCTCATGCCTTTATTAAAGCGCTGTTAAATTAGGAGGGAGATTCTATCTAGAGTCTAATATCCTCGCTGATCGCTCAGATATTAATAACTCAAGACTTCATTAGTGTCCAGCGAGCGAGAGGAACCGGTGATGTATTGATCATGCGTCTCAGTCACCATTAGATCCACGGAAGACGGAGATCATCGAGAAGTAACTAATTTGTCTAATGAGTAACACACTCAACAGACGAGACAACACACAAACAACTGACGACAAGCTAAATACACAGATGATGACGAGACAATGGCAGACAGCTGATCCATGGTGATTGATCAGGTGATGGCGGGGAACACGAGGCATGCTGGGAAGTGTAGTGCCGTTGAGGTGTGTGTAGTCATGTAGTCTGTACATGTGACACAGCAAACAAGAATTTTTAGATCTCACATCATCACGCTATAATGGACACTAGGACTGGGTCATGTGATCAGCGTTGAGTGCATATCATCCAATGATGTGTGTGTGTGAGAACTTAAAATCACATTCGGTTTCATTATATTAGTTTGATTGTGTGAAAGTCTTTAGGTTTTCACACTGATGTCAGACTAGTTCATTCATACGATACGAGTCATGTGTGAATCATCCGATCTGAAGCTGTGCGTCAATCAAGAAAATATAATCATTTACATTCATGCAGAGGATTTTGACTTTAAAATTACTTTATGAGTTAGGTATAGTTGGAAAATAAAAGTAGTAATAATCATAATATATATAATAGAATATGAATAGACAGTTCTTGAAGCTGATTGGTTAATAAAGCTGTAACCATGATGTAAAATGACTTGTATCGTAATGTAAGGTTTGTCACACCTAATAGACACACAACTATACAAACTCTTTTTGAAATAATGTTAATTTTACTGCAAGTGGAATGAATGCAAAGGGGGAAAGATGAGTTGTCTTTAAGACAGATACAAGAAACAGCATTAGAACAGATCCAGCAGAGCGACAGACGTGTGTGTGTGTGCTTGAGATCGATCTGGCCTGACTGTGTTCCCTCACTTCATCACGGATCACGTCTAGAGATCAGACTTTCCCCCGTTCTCTCGTGCCGTCACATCTATTCCACCCTCGGCTCTTCCCGTCTCGGAGAAAAAGTCCCGATGATTGTGTGGAATGGAAACTTTGACAAGCCGTCATTAGAAGCAATACTTTGCCCTCATTTCCATAGAAACAGGCCCTTTGTCCCCTTGATAATTGTGAAAAATGCAATTTCCTGTCAAAGCAGTGACAAGTGTGTGAGCGTGTGTAATATAGGTGTCCGCGAGGAGAACATCCATACGAGCGCCCCACTCACACTGACACACTGGTCCACCAGAAGAGGGCGCCGTCACACACCGCTGATGTCATTCAACTGGTACTCATGCATTCATAACAATCATACTCATGATATTCCTGCATGTGCATCATCTTATGGATTCACTGTGATCAAACGGGCAGGACTTGCACTGACAAAATAAATCACATTTTTCATTATTCTTTCTTTTTTAATTGAATACCTAAAAATAACACTCAAAACAATAAATTGATCTGAAAAGCAACACCACTTATTTTTTAAAATAAGAATTTATTTTAATGTTAAGATTTTTTTTCACTGAAAAAAAATGAGAAAATTTGATTTATATTCAGGAAATGTCAGAAAAAAAGTCACTTTGTTTTTATCTTTAATATACTGATAAAACGTGTACATTTTACTCTGAAATTGCTGGCATTACTTTTACTAATTACGGTACAAAGAAACGGCGAGTGACGCATCGAATTAAATGTGATATTTTGAAGCAGAAAGCAAAACAGTGTTTTCATAATCATTACTTTTTTTATTTTTTATAGTGACCTATTTTAGAAACGCATTTTATAAACAGCAATACTCCAGCATAAGCCCTCAGTAGGCGTCAGCAGTGTGTGTGTGTGTTATAAAGCAGCACTGAGTGTCTGTCGACTCAATTATGTATATTGGGTTATGAGCGCGCAGTAATAACCTGATGCGGTTAACGAGAACGAGCTTTACTTCAGATGAGAAATACAGCAACCAGCAGCTCCAGTCTGGGGCCTTTCTGGGAGTAAATACTGTGTGTGTGTGTGTGTGTTGGTGAAGGTAACAGTAATCGATGTCATGATCAGCTGAACGGTCGAGTTTAATCACTGTGATATTCCAGATTAATCTCACTAATGTGACTCGCCCTCCAAACCCGCCGCTGTGACCCGTCTGACGCACAAACACAGCGCTTTACATGTACACACACACACACACACGCGTGCAAAGCTGAAAGTTTGAGAGAAGGGCTGCGTGATTTGGAGAAAAAAAAATTAATTGCATTTTTTCTGATTAAAACTGTGGTAAAAAACAAAATCCTAATAAAAAAAAGGTCCAGGTTTGCTGATTGTGTTTGTAGGTCTGCACAATTAGGACAACAATTTTGTAATTATATATTAGTACCAGGATAAGTTATTAGAAAAAAATAAAAAATACTATTCAATATGAAATAAAAAGCAAGTGTTTAAGATTTTCATTATTAATTATTATCATTATTGTTGTTAATAAGTATGATAATTATTATTATTATTACTAAATATAAAATATTAAACAATAAGAAAGTACTACTGTAATTTAAGAAAAAAAGTATTATGAATTATTAATAAAATTATTAGATTTATTTTAATATTTTATAAAATTTTAAATTATGTATAAAATAAATATTGATGTTTATTAATCAAAATAAATATAACCCTTGCAATGTTTCACTTTGAAATATAGCAAGTATTTAAGAAAAATAATGCAATAAAAAGTTTATGCTGCACAACTTCCAGTAATTTACATTACAATTAGATTAATACTAATATTTATTAAAACTAATCTTAAACATTAAACCATCAAGCTTTTATCCGGGCTGAAATCGTTCTCTTTTATGGTTTTCAATCGCCTTATCGCTTGGGAAGATTTCTGTCGGCCCAAACTCAAAGCTGTACCACTTTCCTCACAAAAGCAGAATGTGCTTTTCTACCACATAATGAGCACTGATTGTGATTTATAAGGTTTAGAAATGACAGAAACCCTCCTTTTGTCAGAGAAGGAAGCTCCTACAGGTTTGGAACAATGTGAAAGTGAATAAATGACAATTTTCTTTTAGTTTTGTCTGAACAATTCCTTTAAAACTGTTTCCTGAAAGAGGAAGTTCCCATTTAAAGATGTGCTGCTCTTTCTTCTCTATTGTTCTGTATATCGAGTGAAACTTCTGGAACAGGAACACATGTGGGCGGGGCTTGATTGTGTCTGTGGGGAATTGATTGGATGGTTGTGGTTTGCTATTGGCTGATCTCATGTGAGTGACAGGTGGCCCCGCCCACATCATCAGAAAAGAGAAGAGAAGCTGCGAGAGGAACTGATTCTCATTCAACATTACCAGGTATGGGCGTCAAATAAAAAATTCAATTTTGAATATTCGTCAAATTTGTAAAAAATAAAAAAATAAAAAAAAGCTTAGCTTATCCAGTTCAGCGCGGTGTGGATGAGTTGTTAATTTGAATAAAATGGCAGGAAAAGTCTTTCATCATCAGCTGGAACACAGTGAACAGAAAGCGCTCCGCACTCGCTCAGATCAAGAGCATCTGGTGTGTGTGTGTGTGTGATGATCTATATGTAGATGTGTGAGTGTTTCTGAATGCCAGTTTGCTGGTGTGTGTTCATGTAGTTCATTGTGGTGAAGTGTGTTTTCTCAGGTTATTGATGCACTTACTCAGTTTTATGCACTATTGTAACCTAATTTTCCTCGTTTAAAAAGTGAATGTCATTTCATTTCAATTAAAGATGCAATGCTTGATTTGGTTAATACTCGTTTATTGCGCCCTCTTGTGGGTATAGGAGACAACACAGTACTGTTCCCCCTCTCACATTAAAGGGACACTTCACCCAAAAATGAAAATTATCCCATGATTTACTCACCCTAAAGCCATCCTAGATGAATAGATGCACTTTTATGACGGACAGATGCACTTTTATGACAGACAGATGCACTTTTATGATGGACAGATGCACTTTTATGACGGACAGATGCACTTTTATGACGGACAGATGCACTTTTATGATGGATAGATGCACTTTTATGACGGACAGATGCACTTTTATGATGGATAGATGCACTTTTATGATGGACAGATGCACTTTTATGATGGATAGATTAACTTTTATGATGGACAGATGCACTTTTATGATGGACAGATGCACTTTTATGATGGATAGATGCACTTTTATGATGGATAGATGCACTTTTATGACGGACAGATGCACTTTTATGATGGATAGATGCACTTTTATGATGGATAGATTAACTTTTATGATGGATAGATGCACTTTTATGACGGACAGATGCACTTTTATGATGGATAGATTAACTTTTATGATGGACAGATGCACTTTTATGATGGATAGATGCACTTTTATGACGGACAGATGCACTTTTATGATGGATAGATGCACTTTTATGACGGACAGATGCACTTTTATGATGGATAGATGCACTTTTATGATGGATAGATTAACTTTTATGATGGACAGATGCACTTTTATGATGGATAGATGCACTTTTATGACAGACAGATGCACTTTTATGATGGATAGATGCACTTTTATGACGGACAGATGCACTTTTATGATGGATAGATTAACTTTAATGATGGACAGATGCACTTTTATGATGGATAGATGCACTTTTATGATGGATAGATTAACTTTTATGATGGACAGATGCACTTTTATGATGGACAGATGCACTTTTATGATGGACAGATGCAGTTTTATGATGGATAGATGCACTTTTATGACGGACAGATGCACTTTTATGATGGATAGATGCACTTTTATGATGGATAGATTAACTTTAATGATGGACAGATGCACTTTTATGATGGACAGATGCACTTTTATGACGGACAGATGCACTTTTATGATGGATAGATGCACTTTTATGATGGATAGATTAACTTTAATGATGGACAGATGCACTTTTATGATGGATAGATGCACTTTTATGATGGATAGATTAACTTTTATGATGGACAGATGCACTTTTATGACGGACAGATGCACTTTTATGATGGATAGATTAACTTTTATGATGGACAGATGCACTTTTATGATGGACAGATGCACTTTTATGATGGATAGATTAACTTTTATGATGGACAGATGCACTTTTATGATGGACAGATGCACTTTTATGATGGACAGATGCACTTTTATGATGGATAGATTAACTTTTATGATGGACAGATGCACTTTTATGATGGACAGATGCACTTTTATGACGGACAGATGCACTTTTATGATGGATAGATGCACTTTTATGATGGATAGATTAACTTTAATGATGGACAGATGCACTTTTATGATGGATAGATGCACTTTTATGATGGATAGATTAACTTTTATGATGGACAGATGCACTTTTATGACGGACAGATGCACTTTTATGATGGATAGATTAACTTTTATGATGGACAGATGCACTTTTATGATGGACAGATGCACTTTTATGATGGATAGATTAACTTTTATGATGGACAGATGCACTTTTATGATGGACAGATGCACTTTTATGATGGACAGATGCAGTTTTATGATGAACAGATGCAGTTTTATGATGAACAGATGCAGTTTTATGATGAACAGATGCAGTTTTATGATGAACAGATGCACTTTTATGATGGACAGATGCACTTTTATGATAGACAGATGCACTTTTATGGACTTTAAACCAGAAATGGCCATTCACTGCCATTATAGAGCTTGGAAGAGCCAGGACATTTTTTTTTATATAACTCTTTATTTGTCTGAAAGAAGAATGTCATATACACGATGGCTTCAGGGTGAGTAAATCATGGGCTAATTTTAATTTTTGGTTGAATTATCTCGTTAAGTATTGCCTTTAGAATTATGCTAATATTTAAGAAAGAAATTGGAATTTAGCTTTTCAGCCTATTATCAGGATCATGAATTTAACACAATGATGATACATCATTTACAATATACACTGCAATATTCCATAGGAAATTCAATATTATTCAGTCATTTTGACAGCCTTATTACCAGGAACATGAATTTAACACAATAATGATGTGCACCGATAAATAATTTATAAAAAAAAAAAACCTGCAGTATTAAAAAAAAATCAGACCCGAGTTCCTCAGGACGGTTCAGTCGCCCTGCTTGAGGATGGCATGAGTTCAGGATAGGGAGAGGAGCTGATCCCATCGATCGACTCGTGATCTCAGAAGCGAAGAGAGGCCAGCGAACAGGGTTTGATTATCTGACACACTCAGAGTTCGACGTTTCCACGCACGGTCACTTCGACACGGTCACACACACACACCGCATCCCAAATGAGCGAGAGAGACCCGAATACCCAAATACTAAAATCTATTCCTGGTCGGCTGACATGGATACTCCCTCATTTCTCTGCAAACAGAAGGATCTTCTGTATTATTCATAAACTTCCATCTTTAACAAAGATATCAGGGTAAATGATGACTCTCTACAGGAGCATAATGCTCATATTCTGCTCCGTATGGACGCGGAGAATCGAGCCGGAATGATGAAAGTCCAGCGATATCATGATCTACCCGTGAAACCCTTCCTTCCGGTCGAGTACTTTGATGATAAAGCGTCACACACACACACACACACACACACACACCAGGGGTGAGCATTAAAATGTATCACTGAGATTAATATGCTTCTTTGAACATGAGGGACTATAGGTAGAACAGCGTGAGGAGAGAGAGAGAGAGAGAAATGAAAAGGATTATTGAGCGGTTGCACTGGAGAAGCGGGCGAGAGACACACACATTTCCTCAGCAAGCGATCACATGTGAAAGAGACGCCCAGGGCTTAAAGGCCGGAGACACCACACACACACACTCAATAGAGGAATTTTAATATAGGAATTTTCCAAGGATTCACATTGTAAATAAGCAGCTGGATGCGGCTTGAACCTGTATAAGGTGGTCTTAGCAAGTCTTAGATATTATCCCATACATCATTCAAGTCCCAAACCCGTCGAAAACCAGCTAAACAAACCAAACTGGGTGAGCGCATTACATTAGATTAGACGCTTTAAGATGGTCTATGATGGCTTAGATGTTCTCCCAGGCTTAGCACAAGTCTAAAACTGGCTAAACAGACCAGACCATGTGACTAGTCTAAGCTAGTGTGTTCATGTAGTTCGGTATATTTTAGCCTAAGAGTTCATCCAAACCATCTTAAACCTGCAAACCACCTTAGACTCAAGGTGGTCCCCCAGTCTGGTCTGTTTTGCTGGTCTAAGCTGGTTTAGTTGGTCGCCCAGGCCTAACACAAATCCCAATACAAATACCTCTAAACCGACCAGACTCGACAATCTAAGGTGGATTGGTGATATATGCTGGAGCCCCAGTCTTTATACAAGCCCTAAAACCCTTTAAAACCAGCAAAACAGATCAAACTATGTGGCCAAACCACCTTAGACAGTCTAGGTCAGGGAGTCTGGTCTGTTTTGCTTGCATTAAGCCTGAATCCAAGTCAGGTTAGACCGGCAAACCACATTGGACAGTCTGGTTTAAACACCTGGTCTGGTCTATTTTGCTGATTTACATGGTCGCCCAGGCTTGACACAAACCCAAAACCGCTCTAAAACCACCAGATTTGGTCATCCAACAACCTTAGACCTTGTTTTTTCAGCACTCAAACACTCTCGAGAGGAAAAGAGATGGTATGAACGGAGAAAACGAATAAAAGGGAGGAAATAAGGAAGGTTTGGAGACGCATGCAAACAGAAATCAATGAAATGAAGGACTCACATGGATGAGGCAGAGCATTGCTCTTGTCTGTGTGTTCGGAGGACTTCTGATATAAGGAACCTTTGGGATAAAGAGAGGGAGGGATGGAGGGTGAGGGATGAAAATCAAATTCAACACAATCGGATTGAACAAAATCAAACAAGCCAAATAAAGACATGAGTGATGACGGCAGGCGAGGGCGATTCTTCTCCATTTGGTGTCACTTCCAGCCCGGACTCTTTTCTGCAGACAAACGAGGGAACGGCACCATCCGTCAGACGGGTTTTAGTGCTTCATTAGGACTAACGAGCGAGCGGGGCGGATTTAAGCTGATAAACAGTCAAAAGCACTCGCAGCCTCACATCTGACACACGGACATGAGGAACGGCCTCTCTGCTGCATTCTGGGAGCTGACGCCATTAGACCAGAGACGCCCGCTGATGTGGCATGAGGAACGGCCCGACCACGCAAGAATATCTGCATATCATGCATTCGGCCTGCGCTGGCATTAAGTGGTTTTCTTTCCTGTTCTGGAAGCTCATTCCCACCACATTAGAACAAAAACCATGAAATTATGACTTAAAATGACAAAATAATGAGAAAAAGAAAGTCAAAATTATAAGATAAAAAGTTGAAATTGTGACTTTCTATGTTATAATTCTGATTTGTAAATTTTGCATCTAAATTTTGACTTTTTGTCAATTATGGATTTCGTCTTTTGTTAATTTCCACTTTCATAATTCTGATTTAGTATGTCATTATTTCTAATTTTAATGTTGTGATTAAGACTTTTTGAAATCGAAAATTGTAACGACGGTCAGTCATAGTTTCGACATTGTCAATTTCAACTTTTGTTATAATTTTGACTATTTATGTCACATTTACGACTTCTTAAGTCATAATGTAAATTTTTTCGCATTATAATTCATATCTCATTTTGAATTATGTCAATTTCAAAAATAATTTGGGAAATTATGACTTAGTATGCCATAATTCCAACTTTTCATCTCATAAATAGGACTTGGCATATTATAATTTCAACTTTATGTAATTATTATGAACAAAAGCACGATTATTCCCTAATGTGGTGAAAATGGGCTTCCGTAACGTCCTACTGAAAGAATGGTGGCACGTAAATAAATATACACAAACAAAAGACGATACAGCTCCATTTGGATGTAGAAAACAGTCGGTCAGAGACGGGAAGATCCATCGATGGACAGAAAATCGATGCGCTGATGGATGGAGCTTTTATGTGCATGAAACCGACAGAGATGTTGTGCTGTGAGGAACTCGTGTGACCTTTGACCCCTCTGCTGTGTGTCTTCCTGAAACGACCCAGTCAATCTCACAAACAGATGTTCAGCTCACATTACAGACCAAAATCACTGCAAACAATGCTTTGTCACTTAGCATTTCTGTCTCGTTTCCAGTCCAAATATCTATAAATTCTTAAAACAAGATGCATTTACTAGACGAGTAAAATGAGGATATTATGTCCTGTTTTCTGAGGGAATTAATCCAAATTAATTCGTTTTTGCTTAAAAAAAAGCTAAATGATCTGCCAATGGTGTAAGAAAAATAATCTTAATTCAAACAGAAACTAGACCCCATTGGCAGATCATTTGCTTGCTTTAAGCAAAAACTCACTTCATTTTTATTTACTTCCCCATAAAACAAGACCTAATATCTTATGTAATTTTACAACTTTAGTAAATGCATCTTGATTTAAGAAAAGTTTGATATTTGGACTGGAAACAAGAGAAAAATACTAAGAAAGAAAAACATTTTGTGCAGTGAATTAAGAAATTGTATCATATAAACTTATTTAGATTATTTTCATGACAATTAAACAGCTCTTACAACAGCAAAAAATACACAAGGGCAACAAACACTACCATGATGATGGAAATCATGTTTGCTGTCGCTCCATATGAAATGCAAATATTAGATTTCATACAGCAAAAAAAAAAAAATGTGCACAAGATTTAGTTTCTGGGAGAAGAAAAAGCCGGTGTTTGCCCTTGTGTTAGTCGTGCCCTTTTCCGTGGATCGATATGTCAAGAAAATGTCATCTGTCTGTGCGTTAAGTATCCAAAGCCCAGAAAAGCAACATCACAACAAAGCAAGACAGCCGAACACAGCGGGAGGACGCAGCGATCGAGGCCAAAACTACACAGCCCAATCCAGAACAAGACTTCAAATTCAATCTGACCTGCGCCTGAAACACCATTTGAGCACTTCACAAACTCAAAAAGCAAATAACTTTCTCTCAAACTCGCCCTGGAAGATCGGCAGTGCCATTAACGCAGAGGAAACGCTCCGTAAATGCTTTCTAACGGCATGAACTCACGCTTCTGAAGGACGAGCCGAGTTCACGTCTCGAGTGTAATTCATGTCCAATGATATTTGCAATAATGTGAGCTTTCAGATAATGTGCATTCCAGATAAACGCCCAGTGAAATGGTCATTAGCATGCACATAAGTGGTTTCACCCTTTTAGCTGGAGAAAGGGGAATATCAATCAAGGGAAGTGAGCCTAAATCTATAGCGTTATGGGTTTTATATTCCCCGCAAACTAGCCATCCATCTGACCAGAGGTAATGCTCCCACAATGCATTTCACTGGGAGAATAGGAAGATTCAAATGACTTCAATATCTGAGATTACGGCGTTTCCTGAACGCTGCTCAGTTAACAACTCGACCACCAAGAGGACGGACCACAATGCACTGCAAAAAAAACATTATGCTCTTGCTTTCCAGCACAAATATCTAAATATACCAAATCAAGATGTTTTTGCAAAATGACTGAAGATATTGAGTCTTGTTTAATGAAAAAAAAAATGATCAAAACGAGTTTGTGCTTAAAATATAATATCTGGTCAGAAACAATAACAACTCAACGGGAAATGATGATCTTTCTGACCCCGTTGTTCTGAATGTGTTACGCATATGGTGGATCTTCATCATTTTTTCAGTAAACAAGCCTTAATATGTTCGTTTCTCTAGTAAATACATTTTGATGGAAGAACGTTCAGATATTTGTGCTGGAAAACAAGACAAAAGCACAAGAGGAAGAACTTTATTTTGCAGTCTAACACTACTGTATGCATTAAAGAAAAATCAGGCTTTTCTTTAAAGTCAAATCTTGTGTTTTTACTGCATTGAACTTGAGCTCGTAAAACTGATGAGAAACATCAGACACACACGTTCCTTTGAGACCCTGATCAATACACTCGCTCATCATTTACACGCCACATGAAACTGGTAATTAGATTCCTGATTATCATTAACGACGTTTGATTCAATCTGCTCTGCATCTCTGCGACCCCTGGTCATTTCATTTTCATGACCTAATCAAAATGAATATGAAACTCGACGTTTATTAAAACAAACGCTTTCGCTCGCTGCTTTTTCCGCTTCGCCCTCAACAGACGCATTTATTACTGAGGAAACGTTTTGTTTTTGTATTTCCAAACTGCAGTCGTGATGTCATTTGGAGAGAGGAGTGAAGGGAGGATTAGCAGATAAACACGGGGCGCTTCAGAAGAGGGAAACGTTTAGTTTCAAATCTCCTCTGGCCTTCTCAACCTCTGCATGTATAATCAATGGCAAACAGCAGAGAATCCAGTTCCTGTTCACTGGAGACACACGACAGGACATCTGTACCCACACAGACCACCATCCCGACTGCACTGTCATCATTTACTCCCAGTGGTGGAGCGTGACAAGGCATTGACACATCACTATAACCACTGTCTAAAAATATCAATGATTATTGTGATTATTGTGATTGTGATTTGTGTAAAATACCAACATGCTAAATCAAAACTGGACTTCAAATAGCAATCGCATGATAAATCCAATCCATCGTAAAATGGGAAACATCAAACTGCACTTTTTGCCCACAATAGCATTACATTAAATCCATGAAATATTGCTTATGTCAGATTTGGTCTGAATGATCTCATCATCTTCCTGCTTTTCTGAGCTCTGTTTATGTTCTCAAACTCCATGATCTTCTACATTAGACTCTCACTAACAAATGAGAAAAAAAGTGTGTACTTTTATTTTGGGAAACATTTACTTTTACTTCACTACATTCCATGAAAACATATCGTTCCTCGTTATTTCGAGCTGAAAAAGAGAGATGTCTGATTCGTGATTAAGTCGATTCTTTCCAGTGAATCAGCTGAGTCGATTCTTTCCAGTGAATCAGCTGAGTCGATTATTTCCAGTGAGTCAATTATTTCCAGTGAGTCAATTATTTCCAGTGAATCAGCTGAATCAATTATTTCCAGTGAATCAGCTGAGTCAATTATTTCCAGTGAATAAGCTGAATTGAATATTTATAGTGAATCAGCTGAGTCAATTATTTCCAGTGAATAAGCTGAATTGAATATTTACAGTGAATCAGCTGAGTCGATTATTTCCAGTCAATCAGCTGAATCGATTATTTCCAGTGAATCAGCTGAATCGATTATTTACAGTGAATCAGCTGAATCAATTATTTCCAGTGAATCAGCTAAGTCAATTATTTCCAGTGAATCGATTATTTCCGGTGAATCAGCTGAATGGATTATTTCCAGTGAATCAGCTGAATCGATTATTTCCGGTGAATCAGCTGAATGGATTATTTCCAGTGAATCAGCTGAATCGATTATTTCCAGTGAATCAGCTGAATCGATTATTTCCAGTGAATCAGCTGAATCGATTATTTCCAGTGAATCAGCTGAATGGATTATTTCCAGTGAATCAGCTGAATCGATTATTTCCGGTTAATCAGCTGAGCCAATTATTTCCAGTCAATCAGCTGAATCGATTATTTCCAGTGAATCAGCTGAATCGATAATTTCCAGAAAATCAGCTGAGTCAATTACTTCTAGTGAATCAGCTGAATCGATTATTTCCAGTGAATCAACTGAATCACTGAAAAGAATCGGCTCAGCTGATCCACTGGAAAGAATCGACTCGATCACGAATCAGACATGGCTGATGGTTTGTGAACCAGCTGAGTTGGTTCACAAATCACACCAAATGATTCAGTCGCTCAGTTGTTCATGAACTACATCTGCAGTAAAAAGTCAAATTTTTTAAGCCCATTGAAATGCTTATATGTGGATGTCGGTCGGTTCATCTGTTTTACTTTTAAAACCCAAGTACATTAAAAATCAAGTACTTTTAATAAAACTTAAAATGAGTTTATGTTACGTTAATGAGTTTATTTCGTTAAAATGAGTTAAACTTATTCATTCTCACTTTATGCGTTTAAAACTTTATGTGTCTGTTCTTTTGGGTCTATGGTTTTGAAACGACACAAAACTGAGTAAATTACGACCGATCGAAAAGTTTTAGGTCAACTGTGCCTTTTTAATGAATGAGCACCGAAGAATATTTTCTGTTTTCCCACTTACATGTGTTTAAAACATCTTGTGAAAGAGTTAAAGGATCATAAAACTGCTTCTCAACACATATAATATTTGCCTTCACTAGAAAAACAGCTGAGAGAGTGAGTCTGAGCAGTCGTGATTTTCCTCTCCCTCTCTCTGTGCGTTTTAAAATAGGGTCCAAATCATAGTAATCATAGACATGGAGCAATTATGAAACTTTCTGTAAGTACGATATAATCCCTTATCATTATTTTAAATATAGCTGCTGAGCGCTGGGCTGTGAGTGCACTCATTACATCTCATCACATCACACAGGCTATATTTACACGTGACCCACAGTCACATATTGTTTCTACAACATCGACATCCACTTCAACGTAGTCTGTTAGAGGACAACAGCTCCTCTGACGAGAGAAAACAGGAGGACACTGAGGATCCAGGGCAACTGCATCCTTACACAAAAACAAATGCGTAAGACAAGTATGAAAGCTTGTTTACACCTTGGAATAAAAAAATATAAAGGGTAATTGCAACGTCTTTTCTCCCAATTCTGACCATTTTCTCAGCATTTTGAGATATAAACTTGGAATTTTGGAAAAACAATTCTGAATTTTGAGATATAAACTTGGTATTGAGAGAAAAAAGAGATAATTTTGAGATATAAACTAGTAATTGTGTTATTTTTGACAAATTCGGAATTGTGAGAAACTTGAAATGATCTTTTCTGTTTTTTATTCAGTGTTGGAAACAAGCTTCCATAGATAAGAGCTGTTTCCAAATGAACAACGGATGAAGTTTATTTTTCTTCTTCTATTGTTTCGTCTAATTTGAATCAAAAGCCTTCGTTAGATTTGAAGAAAACAGACCGTGAGGTAAAAATAAACCTAATTCAAAAAACAATGGCTTTGATATGAAAACGAAACGAAACCACAGTTTTCATGCAGTGAAAGACAGACGGAGAGTCTGAGGTGTGATCTGGGATTTCTGGATGCTGAAAGAGAAAGGTGTGTGTACGGAAGGCATGTAGCACTGCGAAAACATGCTTTCCTTACTTACCAAATATCAAACTTTTCTTAAATCAAGATGCATTTACTAAAGTAGTAAAATGCCATAAGATATAACGTTTTATGGGGAAATAAATAAAAACTAAGTGAGTTTTTGCTTAAAACAAGCAAAATGATCTGCCAATGGGGTCAGAAAAATAATCTAGTTTCTGTTTGAATTAAGATATTTTTTTTACACCATTGGCAGATTTGTTTTAAGCATCAACTCGCTTAATTTGGATTAATTCCCGTGGAAAACAGGACATAATATCCTGATTTTCCTCATCTAGTAAATGCATCTTGATTTAAGATTTTGTAGGTATATGGACTGGAAACAAGACAGAAATACTGAGTAAGGAGAGCATTGGTAGCAGTGAGCTCTAAATGTCGGACAAACTACTCACTCTGCATACAGAGTCCATCAGTGCAGTTCTTGGACTGGAGAACCGTTCCCTCGCAGTCTTTCCCACCGTTTTTAGGAGCCGGAGCATTGCATTCCCGCCGTCTCCAGTGAGTGCACTCCGTCCCACACGGAGACCACTTACTCCAGTCCGTCCACAGGCCGTCCACTGCAGTAAAGACACACTCATCAGAAACACACTCATCAGTGTTCACATTCATGACCAGTCCATCGCCGTCCTTCTCAAGGGATTCATATTTACACTGCGGCCGACGTGACCGAGTCACATGTGTGTCACGAGTCGCATGGGTGTGTCTGTGGCGATAGTGATAGCCAACTATACAATCTATGGGTCAAAATGATCCATTTTTCTTTTATGTCAAAAATCATTAGGATATTAAGTAGAGATCATGTTCAATGAAGATATTTTGTAATTTCCTACTGTAAATATATACAATATTTATTTTGTGAGTGAATGCAACACAATGGGCTCTATGCACGGCGGTATTTCCGGTGAAGGATTAAGGATGCTCGATAACTTCCGCCGATCGTAGAGTCCAATGCAATACCGAGAATTTATATTGAATTTTATACTCCATGGTTATACTAAAGAAACGTTAGTCACAAAAACAGATAAAACAGACCCCCCTCGTTGTGTTTATGCTTCTTTTTAAAATTATATTAAATGAACATAACTATATATAAAATTACATCTAAACGTATGTACGTTTCGTTTCAAAGACGGGAGGACAGTAAATATTGAAGACTCTGCCATAATCCCGTTTTCTCCGGTTTTCCTCCGCTTTAATCTCCACAACCGGAAATGGACGAGCATCCTTACGTCAAATGCGGAACTTATGCGTGCATATAGCCCATCGTGAACATAAATGCGATTTTCTCAATGTTTCGATTTTTTTCCAGATGTTCAGTAGTTCTATCTCTGACAGATATTGTCCTATCCTAACACACCATACATCAGTGGAAAGCTTATTTATCAGCTGTCAGATCCAATTTAAAAAATGTTTTTACCCATGTGACTGGTTTTGTGGTCCAGGGTCACATATTGTTTTTCCAACACATATCTATCTATTCCACCCCAATCTGCTAGATGACAAAAACAATGTGTAAGATAAGTATGAAAGCTGGTTTCCGCCTAAAAAAATAAAGGGTAATTGTGACTTTTTTTTATCTTGGAATATTTTGACTATGTTTATTTTTTGTCAAAAATAATTTTTTTTTTTTTCTCTCTTTCCAAGATTGTACTTTAGCAACATTTTTGATAATTGTTGTTGATACATGTAACTGCTCTGTTAAGAATTAATAAAAAATGTAAGTTCAAAAAAAATAAAAAATTAAAAAAAATAATAATTGTGAGAAAAAAGTGTCAGAATTTGAAGATGTAAGAGAAACGTGACCCTCTTTGTGTTTCTGAAGTGTTTACCTGGACACAGCGGGTTACAGGCCAGTTTCTGGATGGCCAGTCCGTCACAGATGGCTCCTCCGTTCAGCGGCGCCGGATTGGTGCAGCTCCTCGTCCTCTTCTGATAGCCACGCCCACAGCGACTGCTACACACCGACCACTCGGTCCACGTCGACCAGCCACCGTTCACTACACACACACACACACACGGGGAGACCGACAGAAGACGTTCATCTGCAGTTTCTATAGTTTGGAAGCACTGTCCGTCCACACCAGCACCAAACTCCCCTTCACAGCGCATGAGTAAACACTCACAAACACTCACCGCGATGATACAGGCGGACACACAGATAATAAAGTTATCGCGTGAAAAAAAAATAGGAAAAGATAGGGACTGACGAGATGTGGGGGAAGGTTATCATATATTTTCTTATTATATAATCTTTTATTTTATACAGGATTGACAATGGCAATAGTTAGATAGGAGGAAGGATGGAAATAAAGGTCGACCAGCATGATGGTAATGACAATGGTAATAAATAATAAATGGTTACTTTGTTTACGCATACACACACTCACACTCACTCAGATCAAACACTTAAATCACTCTTATGTCACTTCTGGAATTATGGATTTACAAGATTGCTCACTACTGCACCATGTTGGTTTGTATGTGTGTCTGACTGTTAAATAAAAAAATAAAAAAATAAATAAAAGCAATTGAAAAAAAAAAATGATCGCGTGATTCTTTTGATACAGAATATCTCTGCGTTCCCTGATCGTCCGGTCGCTCTCTCACCATTATATGTTCGGTCTGAGACGCGACCGCTCTCACGTTTCGCCGCAGCAAATGTGAGTAAACTCTGTCATGTTTAGGACTGAGATATGAAGAGTGTGTGAAGAAACAGATTTCACCAACTGTGTGAAAGTGAATCGATACCGCTAGAAACATCAATATCTATTGGTTCAACACGGGTCACATGACTAAACTTACGTCATTGTGTTTAAACACCGCCGTTTCCTCAGACGCGTTTTCAACTGAAACTCGTTTACTCATTTGATGGAAAACACAGTTAAAACAGACACACTCCGACACCGTCGCTAAGACTCATGGGAGTGATGCGTACAGCAGCGCTGATTCCTCTTTCAATCAGTCAGAGAGACACGATTGGAGAGGCTGAGAGACGTGATTGTAGCTTTGATAGCGAAAGATCCTCAGTTTATCACAGCAGCGAGTGATGAGCTCTCGAGTGGAAAACGGGAACACACACTTGAAGGAATAACTCAACCCAAAATAAACTTTGTGTCATCACTCACTGTTTCTAAACCTTCATTTATTCAGAAGCACAACAGCGGGATGCTTTTCTGTTCCTGACAGTGACTGAACAAATCCACACATAAGGACATGTGAAAGACAGAATAAGAGTAAGTGCATTTTCTGTCGTTATTTTGATGACTTTAATCGCTCCTGGGATCGGATTGTAGGGGTGTGAGGATTCCCTCATGTCCCGATTCGATATACATCACGATACCATATTACTGCGATACTCCAAGACATGATTAAAGGTTAACAAAAAATGCACTGTTGATTAAAATGCTAAATTTGGTTTTACATTGTGTGTGTAAATGAATAGAGTTCCCAATACAGGACAATAGAGACTCCAGAATAACAATATTCATGACTCTGAAGATGAAAATACTGAACTATTTTAGACAAACAGGTATGTTTATAATAATGTCGGACACTTTTTACACACATATTCCCCGATTGCATTATTAGACATTATATTCAACATTATATACAGTATTGTAATGTAGTCCTGACACTAAAACTCTGAAAACTTTATTCTGTCCTCACACAGACAGTATGTTTTTCGGGTCAACTATCCAAAACACGTATTGTTGCATTTTTGTATTGTGATGTATTGTGACATGATGTATTGTTTCACCCCTGATGGATTGTGGTTCATTTCTTGTGCGGATGAGCCGGGATGAAAGCGCTTCGGCCTGAACGAGGGATTGTGATCTTTGTGTCTCCAGAAATCCATCAAAGAGTCGTGCCCTTTTACAGTTACGCGTGAAGGTTTTCCCGCCTCGCTCCTCCTGTGAGGCGATAACGCGAGTAAAAGCGTGAATAACAGGAGTGTGTTAGTCCGGGTGAGTGTGTGTGTGGTTCAGTGAGAGATGGAGGAGAAACTCAACCCGATGACATCATCAGCATCTCTCCATCCGAGAGCGGGAACTGAGAGAAGATGTTCAGCGACTCCAACCGTTCCTGCCAAAGAAGACTAAAGATTCGACAGATCTATCTATCTATCTATCTATCTATCTATCTATCTATCTATCTATCTATCTATCTATCTATCTATCTATCTATCTATCTATCTATCTATCGCTGTTCAGGGTGCTCTGAAACACATCTGCTTCACGACGAGAAAGAGAAGTCAGTGTATCAGCACATGTGTGTGTGTGTGTGTGTGCCAGCTCTGCAGATCTGGGAACAGTAAGCGATCGCAGCAGGCGTGTGTTGCTCTCACTTGTCGAAGAGCTCCTGAAAGACTCGTCTCGTCTTTACAGCGGATGAGCATGTGTCGAGCTGCGACTTCACAACAGCAAAGTTGCGTTTGCCTTCGCCTTCGGGGGGAATTTACAACACTTAAAACACCAGCGCGGTTTTCTGTTCTTAGCGGTTTTCTGTTCAGAACATAATAATGGAGCATAAATAAAAAAACACTGTGTTTTGTGGCCCTGGAACTAATTAATCGGATCTATCTCAGTTAGAAAGCAGAGATCATGCAGGATTTTAAATATATATAAGCAGGAATGCAGATTAGCTGAGGTGGCACGACGCTAACATACAGCTAGCAGTGACATCAGCGGAAATCCACCTGTCACTCAAGTGGCCACGCCCTTAATTACGCAGAACTTTACGCTTAATATAATTTAAACGGATGAGTTCACCCCCTCACAGTCGACATGAATGACTGTAAACATGTTTATTCTGCTGTAAAGTTGGCCGTTTTAACATGCGGGTCTATGGGTTGAGTCTGTCTAGTGGCCAGTGGAGGAACTGCAGTTTAAGTCGTGTTGGATTGAAGAGAGACTGATTGAAACGCAGACGTACCGTAGACGATGACGGTGGCCGTTGTGCTTCTCCGTTTGCCCACGATGTTCTTGGCCACGCAGGTGTAGTTGGCGGTGTCCGACAGACGGGTCTGTTTGATGATCAGGTTGTGGTCGATGGTGATGTAGAAGTTTCTGTCGTCCGCGGGGTCGATGATCTCCTCGTTTTTCAGCCACTCCACCTACAAACACACACAGGGTTTAGACACACGAGCGCCTGGAGGAACAGACGCTAATCCGGTCAGGATCCATAAATCAGGGTGACAGATTTAAAGGCAGCTTTCCTCTTATTTCCCGTTTCAATAAATTCGTGTCACGGCAGAAGTGTTGATGTGTGTGAAAACGGCTCCATAAAACGTCAATATCGATCACATTTTCTCTTTATTTCCACTTGACAAACTCATGCAGGCCGACGGGAAGTAAATACTGTGTTTCTCTAAGTGCTTTCAGGCTCTTTGACCTTTTATTACGAGTTTCCCGTTTCCAAACGGCCTCGATATTGAACCTAAGGTCACATCTGTGGAGAAAGGAACTGTTTTAGAGCTATATGACTGTAAATCATGCAGGTCTTCCTCTCGGTTTTGGCAAGAAGGAACGGCAGATGATCAAGCGCTCTCCTTTCACTGGTCTCAGGAGAGCACTTGGACAGACCTGAGATCAGCACGACTGGCCAATCACAGGTCATTTCGAGGTTTATGAAAGGATGCATGACTCTTTTCACAGCAGACGGAAATAAAACACTCTTGCAATCATCTGAAACACCCTGGTAATCACACAGCGATGCACTACGAACCACTCCAAAAGCGAGGCAAAAAGTAAAGATTTTGGGTAGAAAGTCAAACCGGAGCTAAAATCATCATCAAATGAGCATAATAAACAACTCATAGACACACTGGCGGGGAGCAGGCGTCTGAACTCTGTGGAAAATTAAGACTGAGAATGATAAATTATTACTCATAATTTGATTTATGCTGGCTCTAAAAATAACTTCCGACTTGATGGCTTCCTGGCCTCATTAAAGGGCTCGTCTGCTGATAAAAACAAAGTATTGCATATGATGTGCAATTTTCCTTTTTATTGCCTTCCATTACTGTTTGTTAATATTTAATGAGTTGGACGTGGTGCGGGTGAGTGGTTAAGGGCCGACCGGTCACTCTCGGATATATATACTATATAATCCCGCGGTGCTCGGATGTGATCGGCGGACGGATCCATTTGGATTCATTCAGAACTGAAGCAATAACACAAAATGGGTGCGAATGGAATTGAATTGAGTTGATGTTGCTTTATCATACAATCCTGTGATGTAATCAGCCAAATGGTGCCATTGAGAGGGATGGAGAAGACAAAAAAATCAATGAGGATTACCCACAAATCCACTGGGCCCTCGGCTTGCCAAGGTGATTATATGTGGCCCTCAAATTACTAAAGCAAACAGGCAAACAAAACCCAGATGTGTGTGTGTTCCCCGCTGCGCTGGCGAGGCTCGTTCACGTCCACCCCGAGAGACGCTCATTTACTGTATTGGGCTTTTTAGTTAATGAACAAATCTCATGCCTAGATGCTGTTTCACGCTAAAATCTATATAAAATGATGTTTTGCATGAAGATAATCATGCTTATGTGCATTATCTATTTCATGACAATTAAGCAGATGCACAAAAACAATCTATTAATTATGCACTATTTAAATTGGAAATAAAGTAATAACAATGATGATGATAAATTAATAAATATATATTTTATTAATGTGGGAAAAATAATGCACCATTTAAATTGCAAATAATAATAAAAATAATACAATTAAATAAATCATATTTCATGGCAAATTCAAGAGAAAACATTATAAAAGTTTTGCATGAGAATAATGAAGCATGTTTGCATTATGACATACACGTACATTTTCTCAAATTTGTATTATTATACTGAACAAAAAAGAACTGTTTATAATAATAATAATAATACATTATTTAAACTGTAAATAATAATAATAATAATAATAGTAATTTTATTGTTAATGTGGGGAAAAAAATGAATTATTTTTTAAATTCCAAATAATAATAATAATAATAAATAACAACAACAACAACAAGCATCTTCAAATCATATAATAAGAATAATTGTATTGTTGTTGTGGAAAAAATGTATAATTTAAATTTTAAATAATAATAATAATAATATAAAAAATAATATTAATAATAACAACAACAACAATAAAAGCTTCTTCAAATGAATTAAAAAAATAATAATAATAATAATAATAATTGTTTTGTTAATGATTGGTATGGGAAAAATAATGCATCATTATTTAAATTCCAAATAATAATAATAATATTTGAAAAGTAGTGATGATTATACAGGAGCTGATCATTGATAAATCGTCTCCTGCTGATCTGACTAAATGAATCTCCAGTTCCTGACGGTAAACCAGGAGTGGACTACAGAACATCTGGAGCTGAGCAAGACGACGGTTACCAGGAAACTAGAGTGAATCAGACAGATATTGGGTTACCTAAAGCCATTTCCCACTCCCTCCACTTACAGCGCCGAGTGCAAGGCATCATGGGTGAAACACGTGAGCCGAAGCCGTTTCACACCAGTGTTATCGAGAGCAAATAAAGCTCTTCTAAACGCTTGCGCCGCTCAGGAGCTGATGTACAGGACACACACACACACACTCATACACACTCATGTCTGCAATAACTATATTATTGATCTGCCTTACTTCAGGTGGACGATGACACAATTTGCTTCTAGAAACAAACTTCTTATATTATTTTCATGCAATCAAGTTGTGCTTTGATACAATCTGTATTGTAAAAAAACACTATTTAAATAAAGGTGACTTGACAACAAACTGTTTATTTGCTGCAGAAATGACTTCAGCTTTAACATGACACACAGGTGAAACTCGAAAACTGAGAATATGGTGCAAAAGTTCATTTATTTCAGTAATTCAACTTAAAAGCTGAAACTAATCTATTATATAGACTCAAAGTGAGATATTTCAGGCCTTTATTTGTTATCATTTTGATGATTATGGATTACAGATATGAAAACCTTTTCACAATATTCTAATTTTTAATTTGGGGTTTTCATAACTAATAATGGATTGATAATATAATATTGAGTCTATATAATATATTAGTTTCAGCTTTTAAGTTGAATTACTGAAATAAATGAACTTTTGCACCATATTCTAATCTTTCGAGTTTCACCTGTATATTATACATGCATATATATGTGTGTATTTATATATACAGAATAATTACACACATACTGTATATATTATGTAAACCCAAACTTTTATTTTGGATGTGATGAATCGTTTCCCAGCACTAATATTATATTATATATTAATTTCATGCATTTCCTCGAGTTGTCTAGAGGAACTACACATGTGCTATACATAGAGCTGAACATCAGCCAATCCATGCGGAGCTCAACACACGCTATCTATAAACGCACACACACACACAGTTTTGGTTTTGACAGCGTTCACTGTCTACTTCTCACTCCCACACAGACGCTCGTTATTGTCTGATTGTCAGCGAGACGTTCAGAGAGATAATTGGCACATTTATTAACGGAAGGAAATTGCATGTCAGTCATCAGATTGTGTTTCTATCGCTCTTGGAAAAGGTATATAAAATCAGAGAAAAGAAATAAGATTTTTTTGCGGTGTTCTGAAGGGGTGAGATTTAAAGTGGTCACTAAGGCTGCATTTATTTGATCAAATACAGTAAAAACAGTGAAATATTATTCCAGTGTAAATCATCTGTTTTCAATGTGAATATCTATAAGGTTCAGCATCATTACTCCAGTCTTCAGAGTCACATGACCCTCCAGAAATCACCCTAATATGAGGATCTGATGATCAAGAAACATTTACGATTATTATCAGTGTTGAAAAGAGTTGTGAGGCTTCATATTCGTGTGGAAAACATCGTACACAGAAATCACTTTTACAAATGTGACTTTTGCTCAAATTAAGTAATAAAAGTATTGATTTCTTTTAGGGTTAGAGGTTTGAACAGATATTGTATAACTAGTAGGAGAGTGGGATATAGAGGAGAGAGTCTGCACTTGTGATTGGTTTGAGGACACACACACACACACACACACACACACACACCAGCCGCTAGTCCTGCGCTCATATTCATGAAGGAAATTATTAATACAAGTGGTCATTATACAAATAGGCAGAAGCATTAGGAGCCAATTATTGTTTGTGGCTCCATCAAGAGAAGCTGACATCAATTTAATTTGAAGCAGCTGTGTGCGTGTGTGCGTGTGTGTGTGTGTGTATGTGATGGTTAAATGTCTCTATGTGATTGAACGCGGGTTGAGGATGAAGGAAAAACCTGCATTAATATTTAATGGAGCGCAGTAATTGCTTTAAATGACGGCAGCATTTAAATAATCTTCAGTCGGATCAGAAGCGGAAGACTCCGGCAGATGAAGAGCGGGTTTACCTGTGTGTTCTCTTCACACACACTGGACTAGACGGATGTCCTAATCTGTGCATGACACAAATATAAAGCAGCCGCTGCCACCATTCCAGATTAAAAAAGACGACGTCCAACATAAGAAAAGAAATAACAACTCTTTCATTATCCTCACATTCAAACGCACTGTTTGTGGATTATTCACATGCCAAAGACATTATTACGTTAATTGGGAACAGTTTCACAAAACAACAACCTTGTTTAAGTCGTGAGCAGCTCAGATGGCTAAATAATACTGATATAACACACACAGAAATCAGCTATTAGTTATTATTGTTTCATGTGGGAACGCCGACGGGACGCTGAAGGCCGAACGACTCGTCTGGCGCTGAGAAGATACAGACCAAACTCCTGAAAACACCTTCACTGGGGCTCTATATACAACTCTAGGGCTCCTGACTTCATTTTAAACAATCCTTCACACATAAACAAACACACACACACACACACACACACACACACACTCACACTTACTCACTCTCACTCACTCACTCATTTGCACTCGCACACTCTCACACTTGCACACTCACTCTCATTTACTCACTCACACTCTCGCACACTCACTCACTCACTCACACACTCACTCATTTGCAAACGCACACTCACTCTCACACTCACTCTCACACTCACTCTCACACTTGCACACACTCTCATTCACTTACTTCACTCACTCATTTGCAAACGCACACTCACTCACACACTCACTCACTCGCACACTCACACTGACTCGCACTCTCGCACTCACTCACTCACTCATTCATTCACTTGCACACTCACTCACTCACTCACTCACTCATTTGCACACTCACTCTCACTCTCACTCACTCACTCACACACACACTCATTCACACACTCACTCGCACACTCACACTGACTCGCACTCTCACTCACTCACTCAGTCACTCACTCTCGCACACTCACTCACACTCACACAATCACTCACTCACTCGCACACTCACTGACTCATTCACTCACACCAAAACACACACACACACACTCAACTCACATTGACACTAACTCACTCACTCAGTCACACCAAACAAACACCCGTCGACACACACACACACACACACACACACACACACACACACACACACACACACACACACAGTAGTGATTAATAGCGTCGACAGGTAAAGCATCATCCTCTCTGGACGTCCCGCACACATGCACAGATGTCCTGATTAACACTGAAGGTCGAGGGCACAGTGTGTGTGTGTGTGTGTGTGTGTGTCGTCTCTAGATCTCGGCTGGGTTTGTTAACCTGCCCTGAGTCTCAGCAACACAACACTGAGCTTCACTATCTGCCAACATGTGATAAATCATGGGATCTGATCTGTATATTCACATAGAAAACAGATGATTTACATTCGAATAATATTGCACTGTTTTACTGTATTTTTGATTAAATAAATGCACACTTGGTGAGCATAAGACACTTATTTTAGATTTATTAAGTTGAATTACTGAAATAAATTAACTTTTGCAGTATATTCACATTTTCCGAGTTTCGCCTGTATATTGTATATTAATCGTCGTGTTTATAACGCCGCTGGTACATATTTCGCTCTCATGTGTCCACATGTACAGAAACACAATAAAATACCGTGAATCATTACCCAACATCTCATCCGCTCAAGTCAACACAGCAGGAGAACACAGAAGTTATGAAGATCCGATCAATCGAGGCATAAACAACCTATACGCAGAGAGAAAAATATGGAAATGTGTCCCAAATCAATATGAATACATATTAATAGCTGAGAATCTGCAGCGTTCCAGCAGAAACTAGACGTTAAACCGGATCAAACCGGCTCTGACCTCTGTTCCTCGGTTACGTCTCAATCACGGTGATCTTCACCGCTAATCGATCTCATGTCACATGACAGAGAGACGTAAACATCCATGAGCGGGAACTACGCTCACTAACACGTGTCCTGATTCATTGCATCCGTGTTTATAATGAATGAATGCATTGACTTTCCCTTAATCATGCACTACACAAACCCTTAAAACGCAGGCTAATTAGAGAGTGAACCTTACCACGTGATTTCAATATGAGCTCATCAAATCTTCTGAGCAATACCATTCTCCCTTGCTCTCTCTGACTGGTGGGTGTGTGTATGCCCGAGGTCAAAGGTCACGGACCGCATGCGTCTCGGCCTCTGCGTTCCGTTCGGTCTCTCTGGAGACGCCTAAGTTAATGAAACGAGTGCAAGCGTGTTTACACTCGCCCACACACGCCATTCTTCAGCTCACGACACACACTTATGGCCATGCATACGTGGAACTGTAAAGTTTACTGTAACTCTATGTGGGCGCTCAGTCTTTTCTGTCATTTGGCAAAAAAAACCCTGTGTGTTAAAGATAAAGAGCTTCACACGGGCTATTTAAGACCATGAGGGAAAGTGTGAAAGATGTTCGATTACTGAATACCTTAAAACACTCAACAAAAGACATTTATTTAAAATGATACATATTCTTTTTTCTTTACTTCTTTTATTCCATCTAATAATAATGCGTTTCATTTGTAATGCACTTTATATTTAAGTAAATCATTTTACATGATAAAACAGGTAAGTGCTAAAAAAAAAAAAAAAAAAAAATAAAAATAAAAAGTGCTAAAAAAATATAATAAAATGAACACATCTATTCTTATATTGCGGTTTATCTTTTTTTTTTTTTGTGGTCGATTGTATTTTGTAAAATTTCTGTATGTATTCCTGCAATAAAATTAAAAAAAGAAATTATTGGATATGACCCGATGACAAAGATGCTTTTCTCTGCCCATCAAATACATAAACCATGCACCTTCAGTGTTTCTTAGGTAAAGAATACACTTTATTATTCTTTATAAACCCTGGCATTGCAAACAAGCAGAGACGCCCCCCCGACCTGTGTGTGACGCTTCCTTCACGAGAGAGGCGGAGTCACGAGGTTTGACTGACAGGTTTTTTTTTTAAAGACATATCTCACAGACTAATGTAAAGGGTGACCAATAGTTGAAAAACAAAATTATGAGATATACAGGTTTCAGTCTGACAGTGATGATATATAAAATATATAATAAAAAAATAAACATAATGTTAAATAATAAATTAAATAAGCATTAAAGGTACAATATGCAGGATTTTTTGCAGTAAAATATCCCAAAACCACTTGGCTAGTGTTATATATTTTGTTTTGTTGATTACTTGTCTTACAATATCCCAAATGTTTCCAACTATTTGTAAATCGCGAGAAAATTGTGATTTTAACCGAGGAAACGGGGCGTGTGAGCAGGGGTGTCGCCGGTCTATGACGTCATATCCGCGTTACCCTCGGTTTCCGCCAGGTTTGACCTCGCACTGCAACAGTAACCATGGCGACAGACGTTGACAACTGGGTCGGTCATGCCCGTTATGCCTAGCAGGACGCTCGCGCTGTTGTTGTATTGTTCAAACATTATGGACCATGGCAAGCAGACGAAAAGAGGACTAAAACGAAGATCTTTCCAGATGGCGAGAGCTCCTCGTCCGCGACTAACTTCGACTTAGAGACGCGAGTGTTGCGTGTACTTTATTAAACAGGTGAGCGAATGTACATAAAACTAATCAATGTTATTTAGTTCAACATGATGAAAAGAATATGATCTGTATGTTATTCTCTAATGTTAATCTAGCTCAGTCTCATACAGCCAACACACACAACCTAACTAACAACATCCAACACACACAAACGCGTTTAGTGTGATAGTGAAACTGATAGAGCAAGTAAAACAGTTTAATCCCTCTAATAAACTGACCCGTGTGAGTAATTCAGCGTGTAGTTCAGTAGAATGAAATGTCCTTATTCCTTTATATCCGCGGGACTCGCGTTGTGTGTGGCGCTGGTGTACATCTAGCAATCGCACCACAGTCATGGTAAAAACATCACTGTATTCACTCATCCATAAAAGATCCATCAGCTTGACGACAAGATCTATAATTCGCTTAATGCGGAATATACGTCATTTATTATACGCCTTTGTTAATGTAAGAGGTGAGCGACCCCTGGTGGCGAAAAAATCGTGCATATTGTAACTTTAACATATATATTTCTGCTGTCTGTTTTTATTGTTAATCAAACGACAAAGACAAAAATCACGCACTGCACTCGACTGAATAACTTTAGTAACTTTAATAAGGATTCATTAATAAGGATGTTATAATTCATACAGTCTATGCAGTGTTATTTACATGTGCAAACTTGAAAACTACTGTCAGACCTACCTAAAACACCTGAAAATCACTGTTTACTGCATTTATATCTTTGTTATATTGTATTAGTGTGTGATTTTGCTTGTAATTTGATTATTACATTTTAATAATTTAAATAAACTTCATGAATGTTAACCCATCTCTGCCTCGCAGGAGAAACTGAAGGGAACACCGTGATCAGTGTGTTGGTCTCTCTGAAAGCACAATAGAGCAGGACCCCGGCGGCTCCACCCAAGATAGTTTCCAATCCGTTCGCATCTCCCCGGACGAGTCTTTTCTCTACGCACCGTGGGCCTTCGCCATGTGACTCGGCAGGACCCCGGCTTGCCCAGCGACCGCCTGAATGAAAACGCGGTTGCCGTGGCGACGGTCTCAGCGGCTCTCGGGCGCACGGTCACCTCTGAACCCCCGGCTTTATCCGAGCGCGCTGACAAGTGCTTTTGAGAGTCCAGAGAAAAGAAAAGAAGGACTGGAAACACAGCGCTCTTTCACTGCACTGATTTCAGTCCGTTTTATGGGCTTGCCAAGAAAAAGAGGTCATGAAGAAGACTGTCACCCGAATAATGACAGCCTCACAACTAGAGCTGGAACATGCATTAAATAAACACTAAACACACTGTGGATATAGTGTCATGTGATTAAATAAATAAATATTACATTAATTAATATTATACATGACTTCCTCAAAGCAGGTCCTGTTTTCACTATGAACTAAAACTGACGATATACAAATATACTATGAATATTGGATTTAATTAGGGCTGCCAAACGATTCATCGCGATTAATCGCATCCAAAATAAAAGTTTGTGTTTACATAATATATGTTTATATATATATATAAAAATACACACACATGCATGTATATATTTAAGAAATATTTTCATGTATATACTGTATGTAGATTTATAAATAATTTATATATAAATATTTTATATATGTATAATATTTTTTCTTAAATATACAAGCATGTGTGTGTATTTATATATATATACATATATATATATACAAAATAATTATACACAGTGCACCCACATATATTATGTAAACACAAACTTTTATTTTGGATGCGATTAATCATTTGACAGCCCTAGATTTAATATATAATGTTATATTATTAAACATAATTACAGCTGTATATGCATACATATTATATAATAAATATTATTGATATATATATATATATATATATATATATATATGTGTGTGTGCATATATATATATATAAAATACATTTTGATTGATATAAATAAACATATTTATAACATTATTATTAGAAATATGTGTATTGTGAATATTGAATTTTAAATATTAGTGTAAATAATAAATATTACATAAAAATATCAATAAGAATAAATTATGATATAATTAAATATCATAAACATTATATAAATTAAATAAAATACTATATATGTATTCTGAATATAGAATATATTATATATCATAATAGTATATGTAATGAATATTATAAAAATAAATATCAATAAGAATAAATTGTAAAATAAATCATTATAAATATTATATTATAAATACATATATTTTGCGTCGTGCACAAAATGTTGTGAATCTACTCGGACACGACAGCTCTTGATTCAACATGATGGTTTCACTGACATTATCATTATATGATTATATTAGACATTCTGTATGATATTAGACACCTGACTAAGCTAATGCGATGTTTCCATTCATGCACATGACTGAGAGAGGAAACATACGCGGGTCACATGATCCGTGATTCACTGGACAGGCCGGCTCTGCTCTCCCGAACCCAAATGTTCAGCATGTTTGCTTTGCCTGGCACGATCGGCTCGCTCCAGATCCGGCTCTGCGAGGGTTCGAGGAGAATCGCGAGGGCTGACGATTCATCTGTCCAGAACAGACGAGACCAGTTTATCACTTCACAACTTCTGCTGTCGCTAACGTCCAACTGGCTCTCTGCGAAACACAGGATTACTGTCCTTACACTAATATCAGCTGCGATCACGATCTTAATTATAATAATGCATTTCCCTTTTGATCACATTTAGGAATAACATTCACTCGGGTCTCCTCAGTCACTGCGATAATGTCGATCAGATGAGAGGAACGGCTCATGCTCATTATGCAAAAACACAAAGCTGAAATTACATTTTCAGAGAATGTATTTATTGCTAATCCTTCAGCGACTGAAACGGTGTCAAAAGAAAGAAGAAAAGCTTGAAACAATTAGATGTATAGCGCGCCGTGGTTAAATATGAACACAGAACAAACGTGGACGAGAAAACAAACAAGTGTGTGAGCGACTCGGGACGACAATAGAGGATTACATTACAGCCTAATCCAGGAGCACAATCAGTGTGTGTTTCCTTCGGTGCGGAAGCGGATGACAAACCCTGAGACTGCTCCAACACACCTCGCTCTGACTCTATCTGCAGCGAGAGATAGCACACACACACACACACACACACAACTATTAGAAATGTCCTGAAAATGCCAGTGCCTCAGACTAAGAAAACTGCTAACACGACAGAAGCGGATATACATCACTGAAATAAGCCTTGTTGTTTACATACATATATACTCATTTAAACACACACACACAGGTCTCGATATTTAGCCTTTTCATGTGCTTGTCCTGTGGGCAAGTAAATCGATCATTCACTTTGCTTGTCTGAGTAAGAAATGTGTTTTTTATTTGTGAGGATTCCCTCATGTCCCGATTCGATACGTTCACGATACCATATTACTGCGATACTCCAAGACATGATTAAAGGTTAACAAAAAATGCACTGTTGATTAAAAATGCTAAATTTGGTTTTACATAGTGTGTGTAAATGAATAGACTTCTGGAAAACCCAATACAGGACAATAGAGACTCCAGAATAACAATATTCATGACTCTGAAGATGAAAATACTGAATTATTATAAACAAACAGATATATTTATAATAATGTCGGACACTTTTACTGGTAACATCAGACATCTGGCATTATCAGGACCCATAAATATTCCCAATCGCATTATATTGAACATTATATACAGTAGTGTAATGCAGTCCTGACACTTATTTTGGGTGAAGTATCCACGACACATATTGTTGCATTTTTGTATTGCGATATATCTGGCCTGAGCGAGAGACAGACAGGAAGGAGACGGTGGCGTTAGTGTTTCCACAGTTAATCAGGATAATGGATGTGTTTCTGTACTCTAGCGGTGAGGCAAGCGTGAGCGTCGTCTGGCTGTCAGTGGAGGAGACGAACACACACCTGACACTCACACACACACACACACCTCCCAGAACAGCCCAGAAGAGTGTGTGACATTCAGTCATTCAGTCCGCAGGGAATTAATCCAGTCTTCAATAAAGAGCCAAACTTACCAGATCTGAGATGAAGCACATATCACCACTCATCTGTTGAAGGATGTGTGCAAATCATGAATGATCGTACCGTATACAACGAGGCCTCCTGACTTACAGCATGCACTATATATATATATACATATACACTATAATTTAGCCTGACTTCGTCATACTCGTATTCAAGAGAGAATATGAGTCTGAATCTCCTCCGTTAGGCTTTGATTATGAGGCGTGTCGTAACCGAACCAGGACAAAAAAACAACCTCTGCACTCAATTGGATAGTCTGTAGACCAACAACCAATCAGAGCAACGCATAAGTCAACTCCTTTGCATAGCGCAGTTTTCAAATACAGAACGTAGCCTAACTTTATTTATTTTAGAAGTTAAATAACGAGTGTTGCTTCTTTTACTTACTCCTCCATGAGTGCGACCAAAAGAAAAAAACCACAACGACCGCAGGCTCTTCATTACGTCCCATCTTCTTAACGACCGTCAGAGCCAGCTGATAAGTTACACTTTTCCCCAATCATGTAGGAAGGACGCCAAAAAATATCTTTCCGATCGACAAACACTTTGATTGCAGTTCTCTGTTTGTCTATTAAAATGAATGCGCTGTCGATTTATTTTACAACAGACGCGACAGTGGAATCTGTACATCTCAATTCTCCCGCTGCAGTCATCGCTCTTTGATAACGTGATGATTACGTCCCTGCAGATCATCTGTCCATCATCATATAAAGCCCGCCCTGGCAATTTGATTGGCCCGTTCATTTTTTGCCTGATCATAATTACTCCTCTATGGATCGAGTCCAGACCGAACTTCCCGACCAAAAAATGTTGTGGGCGGAGTTCGGGCTAGCATCCAGGCTAACTATAATTCAAAGGTTTGGGGATTATTTGGAATTATAAAACGGTTAGTTCGAATCCTTGATTCTGATTGGTCAAGAGCTGTGCTTTATTCAGGATAAAGATAGGCCCAACGGTTCTATTGATCGCTGTGCAACACTGCGGTTCTATGTTGTTTTTATTTGAGCTTTCATGCATATTACACATTGGAGCGTTGTTGCTGTTCACACTCAGGGACTATTTTTTCTAGCGCAGTCTCATCCCAAAAAGTCATATAACTGACGTTTTGGGACGTCTTTTGACCATACGTCAATATTAGCCTTTTTAGGGCCCCCTTAAACGTCGGTAGATGAGGTTATGGGATCCTAACTCTACCCCAGACCTAAACCTAACCCGTCACCTAACTGACGTTAAACGTTTAAGGGGGCCCTAAAAAGGCGGATATTGGCGTATGGTCAAAATACGTCCCAAGACGTCAGTTATATGACTCTTTGGGATGAGAATGTGTTGGAAGGAAGGCTTTTAGTGATTTTACTTCAAGAAAGTTGCACTAATACATTGTTATTTACTTTAATATTGTGGCAACCGTTTTATAAAAGCAATAAGGTACTCGAGGCTGTGCTGTAACGTGAATCAGTGACGGCTGAAGGGGTTACTCCGCTTCACGTCAAGCCTAACGACGCCCTTCAGCCGTTACTGATTCACGTTACAGCCCAGCCTCGAGTACCTTATTGCTTACATAATTAACACTTTTATTGAGATTGGCAAACGTTAAATTGATCAAAAGTGACAGGAAATTTATAATTCAAATAAATGCTGTTCTTTTGAACTTTCTATTAATCAAAGAATCATGAAAATGGTATAAAAAAAATATGAACTATTTTTAACACTAATAATAATCATAAATGTTTCTTGATCATCAGATCATCATATTCTGAAGGATCATGTGACCCTGAAGACTGGAGTAATGATGCTTTGATCACAGGAATAAATCACACTTGATTCATATTCACTGCTGTTTTACATTATAATAATACTTCACTATTTGAACTCTATTTGTAATCAAATAAATGCAGCCTTGGTGAGCGGAAGAGACTCTTTCAGAAACATTACCAATCTTTTTCTGACCCCAAGCCTTCCAATGAAAGTGTATAGAACTGTACAAGACTAAAAGGATCTGCAATGCATCATGGGAGTGGACGCTTCTTCAGCAGATCTCAGGATTACGGTTCTAGAGTGGCCATTCAACGAAAGATAACCCCCACTCGTGTCTAACAGGAGCAAACACCACCGCGAGTTTCAGATGCTATCGTCACCCGTCGCCGGCTCTGAATTATGAGTTCACTTCCAGAAGCCACTGTTCAAACACTGATACTTCAGCTGCTTTTTAATCACAAAATGGACTGAAATAAATTGAATTGTGTTATTTTATTTGCACGTCTGCTCTCTTTCTCTGGATGTAATTACCCAGAAGGCCGGTTGGTTATTTTATGTCATTAACAGCAGACCCGAGGCTCACGGTGAGCGTCATATTCACACTCTTTATTCACACACGAGAGAGAGGAGCTCTTATTGCAGTGTGTGATCGTGTCATTTCATTCCTGACTGTTATCCTTCTCTGAACCCTTCCTGCGCAGCACACACACACAGACAGGAGAGAGTGATCCGAGCGATGCGACACACCCAGATCAACATTCACACACACACGCATGTTTTAGGAGTCCACACAGAAAATTAGAATATCGTGCAAAAGTGTATGTATTTTAGTTAAATTATAAGGTGAAAGTACTATATTTCATATTTATATAAATATATACATATGTATGATCTTCCTCTTCAGAGGGCCAACATTTCTGGATTTAAAATCCGTATTTTATTGATTATCAATTTTCTGAGATTTTGAATTTGGCCATAATCATGAAAATTATTACTATTTAACAAAATTCGAATATTTCGAGTTATAAACCTAAAGAGCCACGCTGAAATGACTTTGATTATCTTTGTACACTGAAAAAAACATATTTTCAACCAATTTCAGAATTAATGACGGCTGAATTAAACATGCAGTTTTGAAAGAGTAGAAAGAGTGATATTGCATGTTTAGCAACTCTCGATTAGCTAATGCATTTAACAAATGATAATAAATGCTGCACTGTAAATGTAATGTTAGTTCATAAAAATGTTCATGTTTGCAACTTTTTTTTGCAACTATTTATTTTTTTACAATGTAGACAAAAATAAACTAAAAAAAGAATAATTAAAATTTGATGCAGATTATCATATGAATGCACTCACTAATATCAATACAAGTGTTGATGCAATAGATAGAAAAATAGAAAAAAAGAAAAGAGATATGTTGATATATGACGACATCTGCTCAGATCTAATCATGTTTGAGTTGAAAAACATAATGCAGCAAACAAGTGATGGAAGACAGAAAATAACATCAGCGAAATATGCCAAGAGAAGCGAAGCGGCGCCATCTGTGATGTAGTTCTCTAATGCGGGACAGAGTGGCTGTATGAGCTGATCCAGGATCTGTGATGTAGTTCTTTAATGCGGGACGGAGTGGCTGTATGAGCTGATCCAGGATCTGTGATGTGGTTCTTTAATGCGGGACAGAGTGGCTGTGTGAGGAGGTGGCGGGAAACGACTCCCTTCTGATTGCGGCTCATTTGTTCTGTCAGCATTTCCACCTGCAATGAACTTCTGCTCGCTTAACTGGGCTTTCCAGGTCAAGCACGCTTCCTGTCAGAGCCGAATCAAAAGGAAACGCTCTCAGCCAATCAACACGCTCCCCGGAGAGACCGCTCTGATCTGACCCAGAATGCTCTTTGGTTTCACTCACGTTGGGTTAATGTGCTTTTCACTTCAAATCCAGCTGATAGGAAAATCCACCATACATTTTACATTCAATCAGCCGGCCGATAAGATCATATATCCACATTTATGTCTACACTCTTAAACATAAAGCTGCTTTATTGGCATCGATGTGTCCGTGAAGAACCTGTAAGATCCGAGGAATCTGTTCATCGATTCCACAAAAGGTCCTTTAGAAATTAAAAACACGGTTCTTTGAAGAAAAAGCCTTTCAGAAACTTTATTTTTAACAGTGTAAAGCGCTTTATGCAATAGAGAGGGTTTCAAGGCACTAATAAACAAGACAATAAGTCACAAAATGCATCAATTACGAAAAAAAATCAGCAATAAGCAGCTCTACAAAAGACAATAGTGTCGTTATTCAGCTCATTATTATAGTTATTAATATTTTGAATTAGCTTTATATTTAGATTTCTAATTTTCATGTTAATTCTAGTTTTATATTAAAGTTATTCCATTATTTTATGTTTTTCTTTTTAATATTTAGTTTTTATTTCCAGTTAATCATTTTAGTGCTTCAACTTCAATTTATATCAGTTTATTGCCAAGGCAACATTTCAATTTTTCTAGTTCAATTTAATATTTATATTTTATTCCAGCTTTATGTCAGTGAACATAAATGATTTGAGCAGTTTCCGTTTACGATATTAACCCCGGTTCAATGAAGATTTAACTCAGTCCAATAGAGTAAATTGTGGCAGAGTTAATTTCATTATTTAGCTCAATTCAGTTCTCATCTGATAGAGTTGAACAGGTAATATTACTGAATATTAATTGTATTTTTTCTGAGTGCATTCATAACTCGTAATAATGGGAAATATCTCTTGAAATATCTCACTTTGCATGTAATGAGTCTTTATAATATACAGTGTTGGGTGTAACTAATTACTAAGTAATTAGTTACTGTAATTTAATTACTTTTCCCTTGAAAATGTAAAGTAAGGGATTATTCTTCATTTATTAGTAATTTAATTACAGTTACTTCTGATGTAATTGAGATAAATACTGTGTATAGATCAATCCGATCTTACAGCGATTCGTATGCATTTTATGAGGTGTCTAAATTGTACGACCTGTACAAATTCGTATGAATATTGTAAAATATGTATAAAAAAAGTGTGAAATGTCATGAGATCAGACAGAAAACAATAGTGGGTTTAACATCAAAATGTATTGTCTGATGTTAAAAAGTATGTTTTTATAATGTAACCTTCTCCACCTTTGAAGTTTAAGAATAATTGTAATTTTATAGTATTTATTTGAAAGAATTAAAAAAGATTCATGTCTATCCTTGTATTATTCAGCTGGTTGAGATTGATATGGGATTTTGAAAGTAATTAGTAATTAAAAGTAATTAAATACTTTTTGGAGAGAGTAATTAGTACAGTAATCTAATTACACTGTTGAAGAGGTAATTAGTAACTAGTAATTAATTACTTTTTTAGAGTAACTTACCCAACACTGATAATATATTAGTTTCACCTTTTAAGTTGAATTATTGAAATAAATGAACTTGCACGTTTTCGAGTTTCACCTGTACGTCTGTTTCCTTTTTGTTTCTCAGCCCAAACAGGGAATAAACTCTTTCTCTTTGGCCACAAACAAGCCAAATGTTCATTGTGTGATCGAGAAACATCCAAACCCGTGTGTGTAAAGCAGACGCACATGAACCAAACGCTCAAACTTCTCTGCAATATTCCAGCAATTTACCCCAATAAAGCTCATTTGACAATGTGGACGTCACGTGACACAACATCCCATTCTCCTCCACACATCCGGGGTGATATTCAACACGCCCACGCCTCCACGTCAACGCCAGCGAGCTAAAGATAGTCCGGAGTTAATGGTGGTGGCCATTACACGTGCTAAGATGATTAAAAGAGCGGGAAAAACACCGCCCGAGGCGTTCACATGAAACCCTCCTCTGAAATCTGCCCATTGAGTTTGTTAAGCCTGCCTGGAGGAGGTTTCGCTTGCTGCGGATTTGCATCAAAACGTTGCGTCCTACTCTTTGTTATTGTAAAGATGGACGCTTTAGAGGGAAAAACACTGGATGCTCTGAACAAATCCTTTACAGCTGCCATCTATTAATCCTGTTTAGCTAAAACTTTGGGACGAGTTTGTCTGACAGCCCACTCCGGCTAAAATCGATGCCTGAATCAATATGTCCCGTGTAGCTAAATAGGAATTAACAGGTGGCCGCCGAGGTAAATGTTTCTGAACAAAGTCTGACATTTAGTGGAGGTGATTGAGTTATCTACACATCAGTCGGCCAGGAGTTTACCTTTGCTTCGGCCCCTCTAACAAACGTTAATCTCTAATTGGATATAAAACTCATCAGGAGAGTGCCGGTGTGTGGAGATCAAGAGAAGCCAAAGCGCCTCGATCGCCCGCGGTACTGGTCCCAGTATAGATGAAGTCTAAGAGAAACTAAACAACCAAATTACACTTCAAATCCTTTTTTTCTGACGATGTTTTCTGTCATTTTAGGTAGTTTTTAACACGCTGATATACGTTTAAGTTTTCGTTTTTGGGGTGTTTTTTTTTTTGGTCTAATTGGTTATTTGAGTCCCTGGATCACGAGTCGCACGAGTGTGTCTGTGGCGATAGCGATAGCCAACTATACAATGTATGGGTCAAAATTATACATTTTTCTTTTATGCCACAAATCATTAGGATATTAAGTAGAGATCATGTTCAATAAAGATATTTTGTAATTTCCTACTGTAAATATATACAATATTTATTTTGTGAGTGAATGCAACACAATCGTGAACATAAATGCACAACTTTAAAGGAGATTTTCTCAATTTTTTCTCCAGATGTTCAGTAGTTGTAGCTCTGACAGATATTGTCTTATCCTAATACACCATACATCAGTGGAAAGATTATTTATCAGCTGTCAATTTCAAAAATGTGACTGGTTTTGTGGTCCAGGGTCACATTTGATGCTATAAAAACGTGAATGTGACGTCATGATTGACAGCTCCTCTAAATGAAGTGTCACTGAGGGACCAAGAGAGTTTTTGGGGGATTTTCGCAACGAGATTGGAGCTTCAACTTGAATTTCTACATGTCCATTACTGTTCATTTCACACTGACATAAAGAGTTGTTCTGCAGTAAGGGTTTCTGCGAGTGTGTGTGTGTGTGTGAGGGCGGGGCCTTGATATCGTGACTGTGCAGAATCAGGTCCCAAATCAGCATCAGGACTTTGGCAGCTTCACTTTTCACTCGGTTTGCTACGACAGCTGGTGTTACTGGTGTTCAGAAGCACCGCTGGTTACATCATTTTCCCACTGTGTCCTCAGGTCATTACTACGGGAAAACCCTCGCTCTGCTCCGCATCATTATGAATGCCTGTACGGACACGCACATTTTACTCCGGTCTTCAAATTAGCAATTTAAAAGCTCCCAGGTTACACATGATAATATCCTCACGTCACATCCCTGCGTTTCACCAGTGGAAGAGAGGGAAGGGCGTTCATCTTTACTAACAGTGTATGTGTGGGGACGAATGAACCGTACCTCAGCAGCAGGAACTCCTTCTGGCGGGCGGCACTGGAGAAGCACTTCCTGTTCCAGTTCCTGTTCCTTTCCTAGAGGCTCCTGGTCAAACGTTTTCCTGAGATCTGCGAGAGAAACACAGAAGCATGAGAATGCAGACGACCGAGCCAAAAGTTTGACATTATGCATTTATTTGATTGAATACAGTGAAATATTATTATAATGTATATCATATGTTGTCTATGTGAATATCTAGTAAAGTGTAATTTATTCCTGTGATGTTCAGCATCATTACTCCAGTCTTCATTTTCACATGATCCTCCAGAAATCACTCTAATATGAGGATTGAATAAAAAATCTTTACAATTTTTAGATGTCAACTAGTTAAGTATTTCTGTTTTTGATGTTATAACTTTTTTATTACTGTGTTTTTTCGCTTGAAAAAAAATTACTGCAAAATGGAATTGTTTAAAATAAAACTCAAAAATAGTTGAAATTCTTAAATCTCACATGGATCTATGTGGCGTCAATATGTCCAAAATCTCAACCAATTTACCAACAAAAAACAAACACACAAATTGTTTTTCTGAAACTTAAAACGCAAAATGTTTTTATTACATAATCACTTTGTAAAATCCACCTGTGGTAAAAATTAAATGAAATAATACAGTTTAAATGTTGTTTATTTGTCTATGTGGTGTTTTTAATCCGCTTTAACACACACACCATGTGTGCGTTGATAAGTGGACAGCATTGCTCCTTAAAACTGCAGTGAACCAAAGACAGTCATAAACACACGCTTTGAAATTGCTGGTGTTTCTGACGTCACAAACCACCTTGTAACCAATCAGATCAACGTGTGATCGACAACCAGTGAGTGGGTGAGTGGAGGCGGAGCTCATCTGCATATTCATAGAACCGCACATACTAAATGAGGCGAGGGTGTCGAGTTACATTCAATGACAAACATTTTTTTCAAGGAACAAACTCTTAAATATGTCATTTTAGTGGTCAAAGATAAGTTTTAAGGGGTCAAATAATTGACTAAATAATCCAGTGACTTAAATACTTTTCTCTGTAATGGCCACAAACCAAACATTGCATCGAATGAATGAGTTTGGCTTCACTTTGACAACAGAGTTAAAATAAAACTTAAACATTAATGCATTATGAATATGATTGAGTGAATAAGCTGTTGTAAAATCAGCAACCTAAAAGTACATGAGACACACATTTACATTTTATTATTTAGCAGACGCTTTTATCCATAAGATATTAGGACGCTGTCACTTTAAGAGTGGACAAATAGTTACACACACACCTGTTGCTGCATGTCCAATAGTATAGAATAGAAAAGGTGAGTGCTATTTAGTACACACACGCATCCAAACCAAAACCAAAATCAGTCCTATTAGTAAATCAGTGGAGGTCTACAGCAGTTTCAACTCATTTCCACTCTCACACACACACACACGTCCACCGCGGGCCATTCTCCATCCATGACATCAGATGTTGGTTATTCATTCTGTCATCCTAGGATCTAATATTTAACAGTTCTGGCCATCTTTCCCTCAAACATCTCCTCTCAGCTTCTGTGAGTCCGGTGGAGGCTGCTGGAATACAGATGTGTGTGTGTGTGTGTGTGTTTCCACTCAGCATTCGCTCCTCACTCCTCATGCTTTCCTGGGTACATATTTGACTTCCAGCGTGAATAAAGCATTGGGATGAGGAGGCCGTGAGGCGGCACATGCTGACGGCCAGCGCTTTCACAGGTGCTGTAATGAGTTTCGTGTTTCACCCTGAATATTAATGCCATTAGACAGCTTAACACTGACTTTACACAACTCTCCATGTTGTACATCAGGCTTTCTTAAGACCAGGCTCATTCAAAGCATGTGAACCAGATTTTCCACACGATATTTCCGGCTTATCTGCCGTCGGTGTCATTTACACATTTATCATCGGGCCATGCTGGGAAAACGGTGCCATGAAGACAAATGGATTCAGACTCATTTCTCAGTGAGTGATAGAAGCATCATACACACGGATACACACTCGGGTCAATGATTCAGAGTGACTGAGTTTAATAGAGGAAACGCCAGTAAAACAAACGATTATCAGTTTAAACTAAAGCTTGGACTCGATATAGTGTTCCTGAGATCCAGAGATCATGGATATCCGCTTTATAGAAATACTATATAGGTCTAAATCCATGTGATCACTCATATCACTGTTATATATCATCATCATATCGCCAGACCTTTTTATTAAAAATTCATGCAGAATATACAAAGGTAAATATTAAACTAATGTCTTGTCAATACGATATACAACAATACAGTTTATGAGGAATGCAAACTGACACTAAATGAAAACTGCAAATCCAGCTTTCTCTGCCTGGATCCAGATGATTCTGTCAATCTCAGCAGTCTGGACAAATATACCTCAGATTTCTGAAATTAATTTAAATTATTAGGGCTGATTAATCACGATTAATCACATCCAGAATAAAAGTTTGTGTTTACATAATATATGTGGGTGCACTGTGTATAATTATTTTGTATTGTATATATAAAAATACACACACATGCATATATATTAATATTACATGACATGTATATTATACAAATATGCCTCACTCTTGTCAACACTATTTATACAGTCAGTCTCAAAACTCTTTCCCGTTAGATGTGTTTTGTGTGTTTTTTGCAGCATTCACACTGAAAACAAAAGCCGCCACTCAGTGTGTGTAACCGCAGTCACATGACGTCATGTGCATACACACTATTAGCTAGTAGTGCAACACACGGGCTGTGTCTCAAAGCCTAGTCAGCTCCCTACCTAGAAAGCATGAGTCTGGACAGGCATATTACCCAAAGTTCAAACAAATCGAAACTACTCTGTCACATGCATAATATAAACAATGATTGTAATCAACATAAAAAGTGCCTATAACAACAACTATTTGAAAAAGACAATCCAAATATGTCTATATCAAGCAACAACGTTCCAGTCTCACTCTTGAATCCAACTGCAGTTCCTCCACTGGCCACTACACAGACTCCCATAGACCCGCATGTTAAAATGGCCAACTTTACAGCAGAATAAACATGTTTACAGTCTGGCGCAAAAAGTGGTTTTGGTCTATAAAGCTAATGTTGCCCTTCATGTCGACTGTGACTATGAGGGGGTGAATGTTTTTTTATAACTAATCCGTTTGAATTATATCAAGCCGTAAAGTTCTGCATAATTAAGGGCGTGGCCACTTGAGTGACAGGTGGATTGCCGCTGATGTCACTGCTAGCCATTTGTGTTAGTTTCATGTCACCTTAGCTAATCCGCCTCGCTGCACATTTATCCGCGAGTGATGCGCGGCCAAGTTGGCTCCGCCCACTTTGAGCTTAAAAACGCTCTTCAGAAACACTACGGGTGACGTCACACATTTTTTACATTTTACAGTGAATAAATGGTCTAAATCCAAAAATGTTTCAAACACGCATTCAAAATGCAGATAGACAGACTCTCATAATTTCTGTCAAGGTCACGTCACTGCTAGTCAAGTTCTTGTGTTTGTTTGACTCAAACAAATCTAGACGACTTTGTCACATCAACTCCAGCGAATGAGACGAGGGCGGAGCTGCAGGAATGATTGACAGCTCCCGTCAGTCAGTCAGAAGGCCGGTGGTACTCGCGCACGCTTCTCCCTCGCTGACAGTGATGGATGAGCCGATCCCACACACTCCTCTGGGCCTCCTCCATCACACACTCAGTCTATCTACGCCCGTCCAAGAGGGCCACGGAGGACGAGAGATTTCACTGCTGCTCTAATAAAAATCCAATATTTCTCTGCGTTCCCACACGCGCTGGAGGAGGTGAGATCAGGAGTGTGTGTCCATTACACACATATTATAGTGTATACGGCGTCTGCTCTCTCCAAACAGATCAACAACACCGTACCTGAAGAGAAAATGACAATCAAGTAAAATCCCATTCAAGGGAAGTCAGTCAGTCAGTCAGTCAGTCAGTCAGTCGGCGTCTCTGTGAAGGAAACAGATTCACAACTGCAGCCCAAACTGCTCGTGTTATGTACAGAAAGAGTCTGTTAAATATATTGTTTACTCTCATTAAATCTGATGACTAATGACATATTTTATTTTAATTGGAATTTAAAAAACTCTCTCTCTCTCTCACACACACACACACACATTAAGAAAGCTTAATAGTTCTAAAAATGGATCATATTCTTTACAGTAAATATACTAATGTCTTCAAGCTTATTTTTGGGTTAATTGGCCTGTTTTTGAGGTTATATTTCTCTCAACTCGCATGCAAAATAGAATTTGATTAAATGTGGACCTGCGGCGCCGGATCACAGGCCCAAACGAGCAGTAACAGGAGACGTGTTTGCTGGAATGAATGCAGTGAGGATAAAAGAAACGTTTCATACATATTTGATGGATGGATTATAATAACGCTTATGAAACGGAGCCAGTGGTTGTTAACGGAGTGTTATAGTTGTGTTGGACAGAAACAAGCGCTTTGTGTACAGTATGTTAAAGAAGTTGGGTTTCTGTTTCACTCGAGCGCTTGTGCTCTCGGTACAGGGCATTATGGGAAGTGTGTTTGGGTACAGGCCGCCGGAAGCTCTTCTGTGCTTTTAAATATGAATTATTGTTGCACTACAGTATATACATTATATTTAAAGCGGTGGTTGATTATGATTTCACTTCTCTAGCTGTAGTTAGTGTGTAATGTTGCTGTTTGAGCATAAACAACATCTGCAAAGTTACGAAGATCAAAGCAAAAAGAGATATTTGCTTTTAAAGAAATCTCCTTTTAAGGACTACAACAAACGGCTGGTAGAACTACACGAGCTTCTTCACGGGTTAGTGACATCACAAACCCTAACATTTACATAAACCCCGCCCCCAGGAACACAATTATAGATGACCATGACAGAATATGCTAATCAAAGACTTGAGGAGAGTTAAGTACACATAATCTATATAAATTCATCAAATAAACTTGACACAGGTTTGAACATAAAAAGCTCAGCGTTTTTGAAATGTTCAGTGCGTGTGTGTGTGTGTGTGAGGTAATCGGAGCTGCTAACACACACCAGCTGTTGTAGCTCCGCCCCCTGTGGCAGGAGCAGCAGCTCATTTGCATTTAAAGCGACACACACATAAATGACACGTTTCTGCTCACCCTCAAAAAGTGACAATTTTAACATGCAATAAAAATATCTGTGGGGTATTTGAGGTCAAAATTCACACACACACTCTGGGGACATGTGAAAATGGTATTATACCACACCTTTAAAGAAAGATGTAATAGAGATTTCCAAAACGAAATGAATGGCCTCATGTATCTGATCTGAGGTCAGGAGGCGTTCAGATCGCCTCGAGAGCGCATCATCATCAGGTCACTCGTCCTGAAGCCGATGTTCGTCACTGAAGAGGAGCGTTCAGTGAGACGAGAGATGAAGGTCGCGGGTTTGTCGAGATCAGAGACAGAAAGCTGCCCTATGGGTCTCACAACAAACCAAGGTCAAAACAGAGAGAGACTGCCAACAGCACACACACACACACACACACACAGGCTGTCTACTCATATCAGGAAATATTAAAAAAAACACAACATTATTCTGATCACTTATTAGATTGAACGGCTGAAGTGACACAGAAGAGCCGCCGCATAGGCGTCACGTCAAATCACATCACACACCATCTGAAGAAGAATCAACCGTTTGCTCTCTAGACGAAACACCCCATCATCTGTGATGTTAAACAACCGTGTCAGCTGACTACACACACAGTAGCTTTCATACATGTACTAGCTCAAAGTGCTTTTTAAAGAGTGTAGTAAATTGAACAATTCAAATATTTATGAGACATATTTACAATGGTTCGGCTGCTGATATAAAACTGAGCAGCATTGTGTGAATGATCAGTGTTTTCATTTAATCTCAGTGATCCGGCAGAAACGCCATTAGAGTTGTGAATGTGAAGCCATTCATTTATGTGAATCATTCGTTAGCATCACTCAGAAATCACTGAACAGGGACGAGTATATTCAGGGGTGTAAAGTAACGAATTACAAATACTCACGTTACTGTAATTAAGTAGTTTTTTTTTCAGAAATTGTACTTTTTTGAGTAAGTTTAAAATTGTGTAATTTTACTTTTACTTGAGTATGTTTTTTCAGTACTCTTTCCACCACTGAGTATATTTAATCATTTATATCTGAATCAGAATATACAGTATATTATATTATAGAATAAAAAACAAGTGTGAGAATAATTTAACTATTTTTTTTTCAGGAACAATAGATGTGTGGATAAAATGATGGGGAAAAGTGTTTTTATAAAAAGTGTGTGTGTAAATAGAGAGATAGAGAGAGAGTGTGTAGATTTTACCATGTTTTACTTGAATTAAAAAAAAAATGTAATCTTCTTTGTAAAGCTACAATGGCTGTTTGGATAAAATGATTGGTGGAGAAAATGCCTTTTTGGGAATTATTGAGTTGAAACACCACAGAAAAAAATACAGATCTGTTTTAGTTATATCACCCAATGCAGTTTCTACAGCTAGAAAAGTAAAATGAATATGTCCAAAACAGCTTTATCACACGGACATGAACGCTGCATGTGTGTGTGTGTGTGTCGTCAGCGAGCTCATCGGGGGCCATTACAGTAATAACTGGAAGTTTAAAGCGTGAGTCAGTCTCCACTCGGCACTGGGACTGGCAGTCTAAACAACTCAGTCCAATTACCAGCGTTTTCATTCCATTACAGGCCTTCCCTCGAGACCCGGTCGACACACACGCCCCGTTGTGGCACAATTAATGTCTTATATTCTGACACACGTGAGCTCGAGACGACGGACTGTAAATCGGACGCGGCTCAGGCCAGTTCAGAGACTGGGTTTCTGCCTTCTTCACCGCAGTCGCTCTCAATGTTAACTTCATGAATCAAAGAGGCATTCTTGTTTCTGGCTCTAGAACAGGTTTCCTCATATTCTCCATTGTTGCGGTCTGTCAGTAACGCTCTGTTTACTTCCTGCCCCTCCTCCTGAAAGCACACTGTGCTCTGATTGGTCGGCTGGATCAGTGTGTTGTGATTGGTCGAGTGTGTTTGGGAATGTCCCGCCCCTTTCCATAACCACCAGTTTAACACACTACTAACTAACTCAACCAGGCTCCGCCCCTTTATTCTGCGCATTTATTATTATAATGAGGGAATTGTGACGTGTTCGTTCGTGGGAGAAACTCAAGACTACAATGGAGGCGTTTCAGGAGTTCAGAAACACTGACACTGATATAGAGGAGGACTGGAGCTTCTTCATGATCAATATTGCTCATCTTTTTCACAGATTCACGTTTTTGAAGTTAACACAGTGATGATAACGTTTTTCAAAACTTGTGCCTTGGATTTTGTGTTTTTTCTGTGATTTTGGGTCCAGTATGTTGATACAGTACATCAAAGTTGTACTGGTCATATAGGTGATGTTGTAGTGCTGAAAAAAACATACCAAAAACTGGTATGGTAAATGTTTGTTTATGTCGCAAAATTAAAAAAAATTAAAAAGCACTCAAAAAGGGCCAAAATAGCCCAAGACTCCGAAGGGTTAATGTCTAATGATCTCTACAACGGAAGTGAATCAATCAAAACTAACTTTATCTGGACAGTAACTTTATTCTAGATCTGCTGTAAAGCCTAAACACTCTCTGTTATCACTGTAAAGCTGCTGTGAAACTCTGTATAGATGAAGGAGACTCGACTCACACAGCAACATGACACACTATAGTATAGGAATGAAAGAAAGCACTTTGTTAAATGAAAACGAGGCACAGAAGATGCTAAAAGGAGCTTGTTGGCACTGCAGTTTGTGTTTTCGTTTGTATTCGCATGTTCCTGTTACTGACTCATTACATCCTGGCAGACGTCCCGAGGAAAGTTTCCTCGTCCAATCTGTCTCCGAATAGTTTCTGAGTTTGAATCAAAGCTTCTCCTCGATGTTTGTTCTGATGTGTGGCGCACTGGCTGTGTCACATTAAAGGAGTAGTCCACTTCAGAATTAATATTTCCTGATCATTTACTCCATTGGACCATTATATTTATTGACCTTTCACCCTGATGGCGTAATGTGTGTTGTGCAAGACCAGCATTAGTGGTTAAAGTATATAAATGTGTGTTTTGTTGTTTGTCTAGATCAGACTCTTATTCCTCGGCTGGATCGTGTCGAGACTTTGAAGCTGCTCTGAAACTCACATCTGGAAAATCCTGGAGTGTGTTCCTCAAAAACCTTCATTTCTTTCCCACTGAAAAAAGAAACACATGAACATCTCGGGTGACGTGCGGGATAGTAAACTACCAGGAAATATTTCGAGTGGCCCGATTTAAAGCACTTTGGGGTTCTTGACAAAATGCGATCCATATTTTGTCCCGTTCCAGGGCCAAAACCTGAGTGGTGAATAATGTAAGGTAGAGCTGGACATGGTGGAAATGAGCAAACACACACGCTGAATTTATTACTGCCTCTAATGGGCCAAATGCATTACAATGCCATTTGTGATATGTAGCGGTACACAACCTTTCTGCTTATTATAAATTAATGCAAGGCTGGAGACGATAGATGAAACGCGGCGTTTCTGTCTCGATACGTGCAAGAACACACAACAAACTTTAATTGAAACTTCAGCTGCATAACAGAAAAGATAAACAAATTACAAGCATTTCACACACAGCTGAATCTCACCAAAGGCCTCAAAGCTTCTGAAAGACAGGAGTCTCTATTGCTCACTTAGAGAGACAAAAACAGCACATGTTTGAAATAGAAAACTTACGTTATAAATGTCTTTACGTCAACTCTCATCAGTTTAGTGCATTCTTTAATTAAAACTATATTTAACATATTAAATCAATCATCAGTATTACTACACTATGCAGACTTGACACTCTTCACTTGAGACTCTAAGAAACCAGCTAGCAACCACCCAGAACACCCTAGCAACACCATAGCAACCACCCATAATACTCTAGCAACCTCTCAACAACCACTCTGAACACTGTAGCAACTGCTGGACAACAAAACAGGCAGAAGAAAGCTTTAAACTTCTTAACGCCATAGCAACAACCTACAATACCCTAGCAACCTCTTAACAACCACCCAGAACACTGTAGCAAATGCTGGACAACAAAACAGGCAGAAAAAAAGCTTTAAACTTCTTAAAAAACGCCATAGCAACAACCTACAATACCCTAGCAACCTCTTAACAACCACCAAGAACACTGAAACTACTTCAGGACTATAAAAGATTTCAAAAACACAATAGAAACTGCTTGAAAACACCCTGGCAACACAATAGTGAGTTATGCACAGGCAAGCATGACTCGGGTTTTCTTGCATTTCTTTTCAGCTGAATCTTACGAAAGGCTTCGAAGCATTCAATATTTTATATAGCCTAATAAACATTCTAAACATGTTAAGTCAATAAATCACAATTATTAGTGCTAATGGGGATCTAAACAAACCCCTTACATGCATTAATACTCATTGTGCAACTCGCAAACACCTAGAAAGCGCCTGAGCAACACCCTGGCAACCACCCAAATCACCATAGCAACATAGCGGTAGTGCGTTCTCAAAAGAATGAAACACTCAAATTTCCTTTAGAAAATATAAAAAGTGGAGTTTACTTTGAAACCTGCCACTGTGTAAAACTGAAAGGAGAGGAGTTCACAACAAAACGTCTCCTGTTGTCTTCGGACAGAAGAACGGCTTCGGGGGGAAATATCACAGCTTGTGTTGGCTGAGATGCTGACGGCTTCTCTCACACACTAAAAGAGTCGTGGCCAGATCAGCTCTCAACCTCGACCACACTTGTGTTGGGCTGAACCCGGCGGGCACAGCTCAGCTCCCATGAGCCTCCTCTGCCAAGCTGCGCCCGCACATGTCGACGCATATGAAAACAATTACATTAATTGCATGTCTTTGGCTACTCGTGCTAAATTACACAAGCTAGTGAATTAAGGGCCATTTACATAGTTGAATTCTCCCGTCTCAACCTCTGAAACGCTGCCGCTGATTAAGTAAAGCCAGCAGAGTTTGCATCTAGCGCTCAAACCCACCAAACGAGCCCTCGTTACACACACTGAAACTGATCCTGGGTTTGGAATCGCTGTCAAGCCTAGGATTGCTGCAGTATATGCACATTTACCATATACAGTATGCAAATTTCCTATATACATGGAATATCCAAATTAGGGCTACACGATATATCGTTTTAACATCGATATTGCGATGTGCGCATGTGCCAGTCACATCACTGGATGCGCGATATCAAGTATAATAATCAGATTCGCAGATTAATTGCAAAGTTTAACCATAATATAGTGAAAGTTTATCATTTGCATGTGTTTTAAGTCAAGTCAGGCAAACGCAAGAGGACTGTGTGTATAGCTGTCAACATTTGGTCGCTTTCAGGTTAAGATTTCCGCGACTGCGTAACTGGGTTATAGGTTGCCAGGTTGAGATGGCAAACGGGTTGAAATTGTATATGGTGTTTTGGATTGTGTGAATATAATTCATTTAATACAATATCTGGCAACTGATCAACATTAGACAAACATACTGGTCCGATTATTCATAAAGGAGTTTGGGCCATGCAAATTACAGGAGTTTCCCGGGGGAAATATTAAACCGAGAAACCCAGGAAAAACAGGAGTGTTGACAGGTATGACACAGACACACACACAGCGGCGCAGACAGCACGTGAACTCCAAATTCAGTTCTCTTTTGAGCTTAAATGGACACGTGCAGGCAAGATGAAGTGAAAATGCCCGTCTCGGTGAGTATCCTCGGTTATTAGTTGTAAACAGATCTTAGGTCTGTGCATTCATCTTAAAGTGGCAGCAGCCTAATGTACTGTTTGTGTCAGCTTTAAGTCAGAAAATGACTTGTACTTTAACAAATATAAATTATATTAGTTATATTAGTTATTTTACTTCTGTAATCCATTTCTGTGCCTGAATACAGTGAGATTTACCTCAAAAACAAAAAGCACTGCTTGCTTTCTTCTATTGTATTTATCTATGCTTGCAATTTGTTTATTATTTTTTTTCTATGCCGATTCAATCCTCTACAAAATCAACCTAATTATTTTAGAATAATTAATTATTTTCTAATATGTATATATATATATATATATATATTAGGGCTGTGCAAAAATTAATTGTGATTAATCGCATCCAAAATAAAAGTCTGTGTTTACATAATATATTTGTGTGTGCTGTATATAATTATTTTGTATATATAAATACACACACAGGCATGTATACATTTAAGAAAATGTGTTATTCATATATAAAATATTTATATTTATATAATATAGATTTTGTATAAATATATATATATATATATATATATATATACACAGAATTTAACCACAAATAATTTTTAAATATATACATGCATACATATGTATTTATATATACAAAATAATTATACACAGCACACACAAATATATTATGTAAACACAGACTTTTATTTTGGGTGCGATTAATCGCAATTAATTTTTGCACAGCCCTAATATATATATGAAGAGTTCAGATGCAAAAGCCTCTAAATGCCATTTGAAATTTTCTTCTTTAATGATGATTTTTAACAAACTTGTATATTTAAGTTCAGTAATTTCACTTAAATAACAATTAATAGGTAATCTTCATTGCCATTTAAGTGAAATCACTGAACTTAAATATACAACAAAATATACTGAACTCTTCATATATATATATATATATATATATATATTGCAATGCCCTATGACCTACTTGGAATATTATATCCCATAATGCAATGCTGTGCACTCAACCCTCTATTCCACACACAGCGTGAAAGAAAGGAGAAGTATGAGTAGTACAGTACAGTAGTATGTTATTCTCTCTCTCTGGTCATATGTCTAGTTGAGTGTGTTGTGTTGAGGTAAATCACTGCTGTGTGTGAGTCCGTGTTAAACAGCCTGTGTGTCCAGATCGAAGCTCGTCCCCTCATAACTCACGGTGCAAGTGCCCGACGCGACACGCTCACAAATCACACCCGCAATTAATATCCTCAATGAGAGCGCAGAGCCTTCTACAGCTCCTGAACTTTATGGCGTTTCCATTGATCACCGTTCCACAACAACAAAACGCTGCTTATTTATCGCTCTGGAGTGTTACTCAGGCCCTGATTAAAACATCTGTCACATACAAGACGCTGAAAAGGGTAAATGATCACTGGTGTTTCCATTAGCCTCCAGAGAGAGAGAGAGAGAGAGAGAGAGGGGGGTCAGCGGAGCCACACCAGGACACTTGAATAGGGATTAATTTTGATGTGAATCAAATCAGGTTACAATGATTTAAGCAGATTGTGCTGCGGTGACACTGACCTGAGACCAGCCTGACTGTAACTAAAGCCAACAGGTTAACGAGGAGGACTAATTAGGTTTCCTAGACTCACTGAAAACACACACGTACTGAATCTACAGCATAAAGAAATAAATAAACAGATTAATCAATGACAATTCTTGTTTTTTTATGGAACATTGAAGTGTTTATTCTAAATGATTCATCATTTTTGTGTTGAATTCATGTTCCTGGTAATGTTGAATGAGGATCAGTTCCTCTCGCAGCATCTTTTCTCTTCTCTGATGATGTGGGCGGGGCCACCTGTCACTCACATGAGATCAGCCAATAGCAAACCACAATCATCCAATCAATTCCACCACAGACACAATCAAGCCCCGCCCACATGTGTTCTTGTTCCAGAAGCGTTTATACAGAACAATAGAGAAGAAACAAAAAGCACAATTATCGTTTCATGCCGACTTTAATGTAATTCCTAATCTAGTTGTCTAATAAACCTGGCATTGTGCTTAGCGAATATTGTTGACTCTTGTTGACACAAATTGCTTTTGTTCCTCTTGTTCCAACGCATAAATGCACTCTAAACAGTGTGACTCAAACAAATGAACCAATTTTTGAAATGAATCAATCAAAAGATTCACTTTATTGGTTTGAATTAGTCTTGCTGAATTCATTGGACTGATTTAAGCTAATTAGTCTAGTGAGGGACTTCCTGATAACCTGATTAACAAACATTACCATTCTCAAAAAAAATTATAATAAGTGGACTTTAATGGTAAAAAAAAAAAGCGTGATTTTGAATGAGATTTCACTTATTGCATGTCGTGATAAAAAAGATGTGATTTATAACTTGTCGTTTTATTGCATTACATTTCAGGTTATTGCCCTGTCTCACATGATTTTAAGCATATGCAATTATTTCAGACAAATACGAGCAATAAAGAGTGTTTGTGAGTTATCCTGATGAGCAGTTTGTAGATGTATTATCAGTGTTTCCTGCAGTAGAGGAGTGTAGACACTACATGTGCACTGCTGGACGACTGCAGACGCGGACGAGAGCGATAGATAATGTATTAGTGGTGCTCACCTGTGCTGTTCATCTAGCGTGACTGAGTCATTTCACACAGTGAAGGGCATCTCTCATTCACACACACACACACACACACACACTGAAGAGCTCCTCCATCTAAACTAAGAATGAGCAGCAGTACATCAGTATCTGCTCCCAGCGTCTCTTTATGCTGAGAAAACATCTCGTTCTGCCACAGCTCTCCGTTGGAAAGTGACAGACAGAAACACTCGGGAATTCTGAACCAGAGTTTTCTAAACCCTTTTGACTTGAAAAAATAAAAAAAATAAATAAATAAAACAAAATAAATTTTTTTATATATATATATATATATATAAATGTAAAAAAATAAAAATAAAACAATGTAAAATGAAATAAAATATTAAATAAAATAAAAAAGTATAATATAAAATTATATTTTAAATACATTAAATTATATATATATATATAATAAAATACATATTTAATATAAAACAATAAAGAAAATGAAATAACGAAAAATAAAAAAAAACAAAATACAAGACAAATCCCTTTGGGAATCCCTGCTTTAATACATCACATTCACTGAGTCGTTAGAGTGACTGAAGTGAACAAACCCTTCTGGCGTCACTGTGTCGAGTGTGTGTCTGTCTCAGCGTCTGCAACAGCGACGTGTCGAGACATTAGTGGAGTCTGCATGAGGGATGCCAGATGAATTGTTGGAAAGAGTGAGATCAGCAGCTGTTTATAAACACCGAGCGCTGTGATTGGTGAGATTATAGATGTGTGCTTTTGTTTAGAAACACTAAACATGACCACAAGAATGTAAACGTCACACAATGAAACGAAAGGAAACATCAGAATTTGAGTTCCTGTTTATGTCGGAACAGTGTGTGTGTTGTTAGTGTGTGTGTGTGTGTGTGTGGACTCACAGGCGATGCGGACGTGGGCCTTTCGGCTCTTGGTGGTTCCCGCTGAGCTCCAGGCCACACACTGACACCAGAAGTCCTCCAGACCGAACATTTCCTCCACTTGCTGACGGGTGATCTCGATACTGGCCTCCCGAACCACCAAACCTACACAAACACACAGAGAGAGAGAGAGAGAGAGAGAGAGAGAGTCACCGACACTGAGACATCGAGGTTCTGCAGTCAAACGCTCATACGCTTGACCTCTGGCTTTTAGTGTCACTATATACATATATATAAATAATTAATTTGTAATATACTTTTTTATATAAAGCTGCATTTTCATACATCACTACATATCATAGATTAGCTGATGCATTCTCGTACCATCTCTATCCTTATACTTCCTTCTACTTTACGTACATGCCTTAATTAGTGCCGTCACAGAACGCCACACGTCATACACAAACCGCAGAGGCGTAGAGATCATCAAGAGAAGTGTGATTTGTTAGATGTGTTGGAAGAGGGACTTTTATTTTGACGGTGCTCTGGACTTTTAAAATATGCTGTGCTCTATCCAGCATAGACATCAATAATAAAGGCTAGGCGTCTCTATCGTCATCACTGGCGGCCATTTTGTCACAGGCAAGCCTTCTGACGGGCTCTGTGGTTCCTAATGTAAGATGAGTGATCAGAACAAACATAAACACTCTTATCTTGCAGAAATCTTGGCGCATTTACAAACGGTTTGGTTTCTTACAAACATTATTAACGAGGCTCTAATTGTGGATGATTATTTATTTATACACTTATTATTAATTAGTATGCAGTGTCATAACTACATCTCTGATGTTCATAAGAAACCAAACCGTTTGAAAATCGGTAGAAAATTGAGCAAGTTACGGGTATTTAAAAAGTAGATACACTAGGGATGCACCGATCCACATTTTTTCACTTCCGATCCGATCCCGATACCTGACTTTGGATATCGGCCGATACCGATACTTTTCCGATACCAGACCTGTGTTTGCTTTAACATTATTTATCATTATTGTTGATTTTATATGATGCTGAAATAAACACCTCTCTACAAACAAGGATGATACGTACGTATGTAGCCTATGTCAATATATATATATAGATATATTAAACAATAGATAGACAATTAAACAAAGATATACGCATTATACAGGCCTACACAGTGCTTTAATTTCAGGAAGGTCTACTAACATTCAGGTATATCGTCTAAAAAGAATTATAATAAACTAATCAAAAGTAAAATAGCACTGCAAAGTTTATCATAGATAGATTTATGCTTATTAAAGCTGAAGTTATTCATTCAAGAGCTGTGAGTGATTTTCTCTTTGCCTTTGGTTGTTTTATTCTCAGTAATGTCGCAATCGTCACATTTATACTGCTGCCCCTTTAAGAACTAGTGCGGATTTCATAGTCTACTGATGCACCATATTTTCTCCCAACTATTTCCATAAACCGTTTATGTCTAAAATGAACGTAGTTAAGTGATAATCTCCAAGCCGGTCGTTTTGACATTTTTGTGCAGGCTACATTTGATCGTTTAGACGCGCATATGAAGCCCAAAGTATAATTTGCTTGTCTGTTTCGGAGCGCGCGCCGCCCTCTTGCGCAAATTTTGTGCTTTTAATAGCTCTTTTTATTATTAAAAGCGTCCCGCAATTTAGCAACAGCAGAGACGGCATTTTACAACAATTACCGATCGTGCTGATTCTGTCTTAAAGTTTGAGTTTTACGGAGAAATGACAGTGCACCGCCGCGATGGGAAGGAAGTTGGCTACACAGAATGCGGCTATTGTTTAATGTTTTTTTTTTACCTCAATATATTCTTTAATCTTTGGAAATCAGACTAATATCACAGATCTAAAGTGTAACCAGGCTATGTTTCCTCTGTCGTCACTCATTAAACAGGGCTGTCGTGTTGTGCGTGCTGTGGCACCGCGTGAGAGATCTCTCTCTCTTTCTCTTCTGGACTGCGAATTGCAAACATGCATCATCACAGACAAATAGTTTAATTTATACGGCTTTGCAAACATTGCATTTTGCTGTCTTGCTCTGCTGCGGTGTTTCCAGTGTGAAGTATTTCCACCATAGGATTTCCACACAGCGAACATATTGGTAGCTCAATGCTATCCTGCTAGCTGGCTGCAAACTGCGGAATGGATTTCTTGAGCGGGCGTCTGTGTGTCTCATTGAGCCCTATTTTTTACAGTCTATGATTGAGCTGCACCTCCGTTCAGGATATCCATTCCACAGTTTGCAGCCAGCTAGCAGACTAGCAGAGGAATCCCTTTTGGAGTCATTTCAGCAGCCAACGTTAAAGCCCAGACATGGATCATAAATATCGGATTTCTCCGCAGGTTGGATCGGAAAAATCCGATACGTGAATTACGCTGGTATCGGTCCCGATACCGATACTGGATCGGATCGGCCCCATCCCTAAGATACACCATTAAAACACAATGTTACGAGTGAGCCAGCTGCCTGTAGCAAGATGGCCGCCAGTGCGGACATCTAGCCTTTATAATGGAGATCTATGATATCCAGTATCCCACTATGTCATATTCATATAGTTTTCACTGTTTGCTGTATGTAAAATTACATTACCTTGTCTTTATGTGATAACACATGATTACCAGTGCGCACGAAATGACCAGATTACTGAGTGCCGTTACAGTGTTTACTTCCTTTTTATTCACATATTCATATATTTTTAAATAATTACTTTATTTGTGAAAAATACTGTAATAGGATTGCAGATTCAAGAAGTTGCCATCTAAAGTATAAGCATGTTTATTTTAAAGATTTTTTGTCTTAAGATATTTTAAAGATTTATAATTTACAGGTGAAACTCGAAAAATTAGAACATTGTGTAAAAGTTCATAAATTTCAGTAATTCAACTTAAAAGATGAAACTAATATATTATATAGACTCATTACATGCAAAGTGAGATATTTCAAGCCTTTATTTGTTATAATTGTGATGATTATGGTTTACAGTTTATGAAAACCTTTTCACGATATTCTCATTTTGAATTTGGAGTTTCATAATCATCACAATTATCACAAATAAATGGTTGAAATATCTCAGTTTGCATGTAATGAGCCATCTAAGGGCCAGTATCGGTCGCCGCTAGTGTGATTAGAGCTCGTCTGTGTTTGAGCAGATCGAGGGCCAGGATGATTGAGCTGTTCTTCTCAGTCACGTCAGGCCGAATCCCGTTGGCTAAACTCCTCTGATTATTGTTCATCTGGCCTCTCAACACACGAGCGTTCGCCTTCAGCCCGGATCCTCCTCTCGAAACGCTACATTACAACCCCTGCTTCATTCTTCACGCCTTTAGCCTTATACATCTCATCGTTTATGGTGGCGATACAGAGTGTCTAATCCAATCAGGAACATTAACACTGTCTCGGGATGAGCGTGTAAGAGGAGACGCTGAATCGGCCCGAGCGAGTGTGTGTCCATGTGAGTCGAGCCCAACGGGTCCCAGAGGCGGTTTTGGTGCACAGGTTCTGACTGGTTCGTTTTCGGGCACAGGTTCTGATTGGGTCATTCTCTCTGATTGGGTGGTTTTGGGGCACAGGTTCTGATTGGGTGGTTTTCGGGCACAGGTTCTGATTGGGTCATTCTCTCTGATTGGGTGGTTTTAGGGCACAGGTTCTGATTGGGTTATTTTCTCTGATTGGGTCATTTTCAGGCAGGTTCTGATTGGGTCGTTCTTTCTGTTTGGGTGGTTTTGGGGCACAGGTTCTGATTGGGTGGTTTTGGGGCACAGGTTCTGATTGGGTTGTTTTCGGGCACAGGTTCTGATTGGGTCATTCTCTCTGATTGGGTGGTTTTAGGGCACAGGTTCTGATTGGGTTATTTTCTCTGATTGGGTCATTTTCAGGCAGGTTCTGATTGGGTCGTTCTTTCTGTTTGGGTGGTTTTGGGGCACAGGTTCTGATTGGGTGGTTTTGGGGCACAGGTTCTGATTGGGTGGTTTTGGGGCACAGGTTCTGATTGGGTGGTTTTCGGGCACAGGTTCTGATTGGGTCATTCTCTCTGATTGGGTGGTTTTGGGGCACAGGTTCTGATTGGGTTATTTTCTCTGATTGGGTCATTTTCAGGCAGGTTCTGATTGGGTCGTTCTTTCTGTTTGGGTGGTTTTGGGGCACAGGTTCTGATTGGGTGGTTTTGGGGCACAGGTTCTGGTTGGGTGGTTTTGGGGCACAGGTTCTGATTGGGTCATTCTCTCTGATTGGTTGGTTTTAGGGCACAGGTTCTGATTGGGTGGTTTTCGGGCACAGGTTCTGATTGGGTCATTCTCTCTGATTGGGTGGTTTTAGGGCACAGGTTCTGATTGGGTGGTTTTCGGGCACAGGTTCTGATTGGGTCGTTCTCTCTGTTTGGGTGGTTTTAGGGCACAAGTTCTGATTGGATTGTTTCTCTGTTTGGGTGGTTTTGGGGCACAGGTTCTGATTGGGTCGTTTTCAGGCACAGGTTCTGATTGGGTCATTCTCTCCGTTTGGGTGATTTTTGGGCACAGGTTCTGATTGGGTGGTTTTGGGCACAGGTTCTAATTGGGTTGTTTTCTCTGATTGGGTGGCATTTGGGTACAGGTTCTGATTGGGTGGTTTTGGGGCACAGGTTTTAATTGGGTTGTTTTCCCTGTTTGGGTGGTTTTGGGGCACAGGTTCTGATTGGGTGGTTTTGGGGCACAGGTTCTGATTGGGTCGTTTTCTCTGGGTGATTTTGGGGCACAGGTTCTGATTGGGTTGTTTTCTCTGATTGGGTAATTTTTGGGCACAACTTCTGATTGGGTTGTTTTCTCTGATTGGGTGGTTTTGGGGCACAGGTTCTGATTGGGTTGTTTTTTCTGCTGGGTGATTTTTGGGCACAAGTTCTGATTGGATCGTTTTCTCTGATTGTCTTGCATTGCCAGCGACAGCAGCCTGAGCCATAAAGCCACAGTAATCCTCTATGCAAATGTGGTTTCTCTGCTCTCCTACATACTAATTGCTTGTTGCTTCATCTGCAGTTTACAATCACACACGCCGTTACTCCCTCGCAAAGACAAACTACTAGTTTTTAGACATGCAACATGCAAATATCATGGGATATGAATATCCCTTCATTCGTTCGTGTTAAAAGGTCTTGCATCACATTTTTCTTTTAAAAGTACAAATTAATATACAAGCTCATAAAAACTGAATAGATCACAATTATAAAAATAAACATTTTATTGCTTACAAAATATTGTAAAATAATAAAAATAATGACAAAATAATATGTACTATAAAATATTACAAAATTACAATAAATAATATAAAAATAAAAAATACATATATATATAATAAATACATATATTATATACATATACAAACTATGTATATATAAAGAATATATATACACTTATTTTATTTTTAGTATACAGTTAAATATACTTGATTTTATTTTATTTTATGTAATATTTATATTTTTTTAATTATTAAAAGAAATATAGAAAAATACACACATATAAATATATGTATTTTTTTTACTTATTTGCATATAATATATGTATTTATTGTTATTTATGTATACAATATAAAATAAAAATATATCATATTTATAACATTTTTTTTTTTTACTTTACTTTCTTTTGACTATCTTTCTGACTTTCATTAAGCCACTCAAGCTGTTGGTTATAATGAAAACTAACGGTCCAATAGTTAGATAAGCACAGTTTAGTAGTACGACCCCAATCAGGACCGGCTCCATTCTGGTGTTAAACACACCTTTCATCGTTCAGTCAACTCAATATCCTGTTTATCTCAGAAATCCGTCACATTATGGAAGTAAAATGAGTTGCAAACACTAGATCCAGATCTGAAACAATACAGCAGTTTTTGTCCATCAAATACAGTAGCTTGCGGTAGGAGACGAACACAGCCAGGCTTGTGTCCTCTCGACACAGGAAGAGTTATTTACCCGCTTATTAGGATTAGGAATCTAGCGCTGGCACTGAAATTACATTTTTAATGTGCTGAATACAGTCAGTTCGCCTGCTCACATTTCTCACACATTTCTTTCTGGCCTCCAAAGCCAACAAAGACTAACTTGGCATTATATTTACATCAAAATTGCATTAAGCTACAATGCCGAACGGCTTTATTGGAAACGCATTGTTGATCTGCGGCTGAATAATTCCCGAGGCCGTCATCTAGCACTCACTCAACGACTCAGATGTTCATGTGTGACACAAAAGAGGCGAAACATCAAAGTCTGGGAATGATCACATGATGCGAGAGACATGTTTGATTTGCGGGTCGAGCCCGTGGGAACGGCACCTCCACCAACCCAACGCTGCTTACTGACCCAAGCACGATTGACCTTGTTTATGAGCCGTTATGAGCATCAATAATTAAAGCTGTGTGATGCTGGAGCCTCAGAGCGGAGGATCAGGGTGAAGATGACGGATGCATCACCTACTGATTGATCCTCAGCACCTGCTTATTTTAATCATGGCACTGATATGATTAGGACAATAGTAAATATTAATTTATCATATTCTATATTATATAATATTTACGATACAAAATTACAGAGCAGGGAAATAATATCAATGTGTAAAAGTACCCAACTAAATCTGCATTTTTCAAAAATAAATCATTGCATTGAAATAACAACATAATAATAATAATTGATTAACAATTATTCATATAATAATATTATTATTTATTTAAATATTTACAATACCTTTTTTTTTCTCAAACAAAAATTTAAAAGGGTTAAAATATTAAATTCTACATAAAAATGTTAAATTCTACTGTGCATTATAATATTTGTAAAAATTATAATATTTAAAAAATCAGGATGAAGCAGTGTTAATGTAATAATGTAATTATTATGTAATAATAATAAATAAAATATAAATGATAACATTATGAAAATAAATAAAACAAATTATTATTAAGTAATTAATAATTATTACATATAAATTATAAAATGATATTATATTTAATCTTATTCATATAATGTTATATTCATATAAAGCATGATTTTAAATATAACTAAATTTCAAATAAAGTATTAAATTATATTAAATTTTTTTAAATAAAAATATATGATGTAATATATTTAAATATATGAAATTATAACAAAAGTTAAATGTATCAATTTTATCAGCTATCATATTGATTCTCAATCGTCACTTAAATATAACAATCATCGGCTCGTTAAGCGAAATCGTTGCCTTAAAAAAATGCAATAAATCCCGACTCCTCCCGAACGCCACGCTCTCTTCACTGGAGAAATGATGATGAAATAAGTTTCCTGCCTGTCATTCATTACGTCTCCTCTGTTTGACATGATGCATTATTGATGTGCAGATCATCATAATCATAATCCTCATCCTCACAGCTCTGGTTGTTCTTTATCGATTAGCGCTTCACGTCATCACTCGATCTGTGGTGTGCATTACATCGCTGTAGCGACATATAATTAACTTAGCCTGCTTTGTAGCAATCAATGTCGCTGGCCTCAGGAGATTAACATCAGTGACGCTTCAGTCCAGCAGATCCTCACCTGACCTCCATTAGCCCTCGCTCGCTCGCCCTCACACTGAGAGAGAGAGAGAGGCGTTTACCTTTTTCCACGCAGCACATCTGATTATAATATCGAAAATAGCAGCGCATAATGAACTTTAATGAGGAGACATTCACAAGCCAAATTATATAATTCACTTGAATACAAAAAGTACAACTTTAAACTGTATTTATTTAATAATTGTGGAATTATTAGATAATTATTAAAGATAATTTCTTAAATGGCAGGTAATACCCAAAATATCTAATTATAGGGTTAATTCAGGATAATTGGGAGGGAAAAAAGTTCTGCATAACGCAGGATATTTAATTTTAAACACATCTGCAATACACAAGGGCTCTTATTTTGAAATGTCTACTACTTCCAGCTGCTCAAACATAAAATATGCATCTCATAACCATCTAAAACATGCAACAATACAACGAACAAACAGTCTTCTGTTGTGCTGGTGCATTATGTTTACAATGTTTACTGTAATGATTCATGTGTGCCGTATTCACTGAGATTGAGAACGAGCAACGTGTTTTTACTTTGAACGTGCAGCACTCACATGAGGTTTAATAATTCTTTTTTTTTTTTTGCATTTTCTCAAATCTGAATTTATATCAGACAATCGCAAATTTATATCACGCAAATCTGAATTTACAACTCGCAATTGCGACTTTATATCATGCAAATCTGACTTTATATAACACACGATCGCAATTTAATATCACACAGATCTGAATTTATAACTCACAATTGCAACTTTATATCATGCAATTCTGACTTTATAACACACAATTGTAACTTTTTATCATGCAAATCTGAATTTATAACTCGCAACTGCGACTACATTACTCAATTCTGAGATATAAGTCAGATTGAGATGTGATCTCGCAATTGTGATAGAAAAAAAAGTCGAATTATCTTTTCAAATGTTTTATTCTGTGGTAAAACGAGCTTCAATACTTCAGGACCCAAATTTAAAACCTCAAAAACAAACATTAAGACTTTTGTTACACCATTTTATCTTTGTTAGGACCTTAAATATGTTAAAATAGATAAATAAATTATTTGCACACGCACTCCTAAATACATTTTATAGTTCACATCTACTTTCAGTGGCAAATGAGAGCGAAATGCTCGATCCCTGATATTTAAGCCTTATTATGACCTTAAGTTTGAAAAAGAAGACGCTGAATTTAAGTGAGATTGACGCTGATGGGAAGATTGGAGCGTTCACATTTCCTCCTGGTGGCCGTTTCGTGTGGCGAGCGACGTAATTAAACACGGCGGCTGAAAAACACACGGCTCGGAAGAAACAAATCGACTGCCATCCATCTTGCTTCCACACGTGTCATTCCTAAGTGCAATAGCTCACGCCGACCGAACGGGCCGGAATTAAAATTGGCCGACACCCATCGGAGTAATTCAGATGAACGCGCGAGTCGCTATAAATAGATGCGATCCTGAAAACCCCATCAGTGATGCGAGTTCAGAGGCGCGGATGAGTGTTTAAGAGGCCGGATCAATAGGAGAGCATTTGAGTAGGTGTTTCTCCTCAAAGCGACTCCATTGCCTTCCAGAGTAATCCGTTTGCAGTGAGCTAATGATCTGCCGCGCAGTAAGAAAAGTCTTTCTTTATTTATTTTGGGGACAGCAGGCTGGAGCCGAGTGGCTGGCACTGATAACCACCCGTCTCTGCTTGAGCCCGGCATAAAGTGTCTGTTAATCTGCCTCTCTGACCAAACACAGCAGCAAAACCAGAGCGAGAGACACCGATAACAAGACAGAGAGAGAGAGAGAGAGAGAGAGAGAGAGAGAGAGAAGGGGGGGTTGTGACCATCAGATCAAGTTTCCATCAGCTCAAATAGCTATTGACCAGCTCAACCTGCCTCTATCTGCGGGTCTTTTCTGTCAATCAGGGGAAATTAGAGACAGAGGAGAGAGAGAGAGAGAGAGAGAGAGAGAGAGAGAGAGAGAGAGAGAGAGAGAGAGAGAGAGAGAGAGAGAGAGAGAGAGAGAGAGAGAGAGAGAGAGAGAGAGAGAGAGAGACAGAGGAGAGAGAGAGAGAGAGAGAGAGAGAGAGAGAGAGAGAGAAACAGCAAGGAAATGTCCAGAAATGCATTCCACCACAACACTCTGTGTGATGCCAACTACAGTTCTACACAATGTGCAATAATGTCATTGAAATGTTTTTTTTAATACAATATATATATATACACACATACATAAATATACACATATGCATATATATATATATATATATATATATATATTTATAAACATACATATATATATATACACACATACATATATACATATATACATATATATACACACACACATATATATATACACACACACACACACACACACACAGTAATATATAACTGCAATTTTAATTTAACTTTTTTTTTGATCAATTTCTGAAATCATGTCAAAAAGATTGAGTGAGCATATTATTTTAAAAAAAAAAATGCTAAAAATGAGGTTATGCGCTGACGTCCCGTTATGCGCTGCAGAGTGACTGAGTTTAATAGAGGAAACGCCCGTAAAACCAACGATTATCAGTTTAAACTAAGGCCCCGTCCACACTACTGCGTTTTCGTTTAAAAACGGAGAATTAAAACGAATACGATCTCTGTCCACACCAGCGTTTTATTTGCGTATTAGAACTGATCTCAGTCCACATCAAAACGACTGAAAACGCGGATCACGTGACCATTCACCAACACTTAGCATGCGCGTGCCGGTGTAAACAGTGGCTGACAAATCAGGGAAGGATACGTCATGACTGCTAACACCCAATCATAGAGCCGAGCGTGAGCCTCTGCGTCAGCATTTCTAAACTCCTCCGTTTTGTCCCGTCTTCACTAAAACGCCCTCCAGAGATTCAAAACGCAAAACGCAGCTGCAGCGTTTCTAAACTTCTCCGTTTTAGGTCTTTATTTTTTTCCGTTTCCAGACGGGAGGTGCAAACGTAGCAAAAGTCAAGTCAAGTCAAGTCACATTTATTTATATAGCGCTTTTCACAATACAGATTGTATCAAAGCAGCTTCACACTGAGGTCTCCGTTTTTAAACGAAAACGCAGTAGTGTGGACGGGGCCTGAAGCTTGGACTCGATATACTGTAGTGTTCCTGAGATCCAGAGATCATGGATATCCGCTTTATAGAAATACTATATAGGTCTAAATCCATGTGATCACTCATATCACTGTTATATATCATCATCATATCGCCAGACCTTTTTATTAAAAATTCATGCAGAATATACGATGGTAAATATTAACTGATGTCTTGTCAATACGATATATAACAATACAGTTTATGAGGAATGATTTTACCCCTAAATTCAGCAAACTGACACTTAATTAAAACTGCAAATCCAGCTTTCTCTGCCTGGATCCAGATGATTCTGTCAATCTCAGCAGTCTGGACAAATATACCTCAGATTTATGAAATTAATTTAAATTACTATTATTAATTAATTATTTTAATCTCAAAACTCTTTCCCGATTTAGATGCGTTTCGTGGCATTCACACTGAAAACAAAAGCTGCCACTCAGTGTGTGTTTCTGCCACTCAGTGTGCGTGACCACAGTCACGTGACGTCGCGCGCATACACACTATAGAGAGAGAAGCATAAAGCTCGGGTGAACTCGTACTTGCGCACACAAACGCCTCTGACATTCAGGACGGAGAGCCGATACTCCGTGTTAACCTCATCTTCGTCAATGTCTCGGCTAAGAAAACGGTCGACAGGATGATTGAAAATCAGTTTGCCTGAGCTAAAGCTTAAACCCCAATACACACATCAAGATTTGATTTCCTCTCAGCTTTTCCATTAAATTCAATTTGCATGTCTGAAAGATGTTTTTGTGAGTGTGTTTGTGTTAAGTTTTAGCTGGTCTCTTCTCTAAAGCACAATGGTCAGTGTGTGTGTGTGTGTGAGAGAGAGAATCAAACACCCCGAGGGCTCTGGAGCCATTACACACGACACGGCTCCTTTGATTGGTTGCATTCAGCTGCCAAAAAAGGGAAATTGAGTTGTCGCCGCTAGCGCACAGGTAGCAATCACACTCTCTGGCGTTCAGAGCCGCGCGCCTATTGAACGGCTGGATATTAAATCCCCACAGACACACACACACACGTGCACACACCAGTATTGTCCATTTATTTCTAGCCCAGCATCGCTACGATCTTCCTGCTGGATTCAATAAACCAGGAATTGAAAAAGACATGGAGAACAGGCCATTTATGACCATACACTGCAATCTCAAACCAGCTAAACTCCAGAAACTAAGAAAACATATTTATGTTAATATGTTGTCATATTTGTCATATTTAGTGCTAAACTGCTAAAAAAGATTTTTTTGAAAGTTATTAATTTTTTAAGAATATATATATTCTTAAAAAAATCACTAACTTTAAAAAAAATCTTTTTTAAAAAATATGTCTATATATATATATATATATATATATATACTGTATATATATATATTCTGTGATTTTTTCTGTGATTAAACTTCATTAATCGCAAGTAAAAACACTTACGTTTTTATACATTTCTAATATATTTTATATTGTAAAAAATTCACAGTTAATCTCCAGATTAATGTAAAAACAGCATAAATACTGCACATTTTAAATACTTGTTTAATGGCATCTTTTACTGAATGAAGGCCACTATCACTTCTACTAATATATCTTCTGATGTCTCAATAAAAAAAGATTTGTTCCCCCAAATTTTAATATAGCTATATTACAGTTATAGCTAAAGGATGAATGAAAAACAGATGCTGCGTAAATTAATCGTATTCATATTAACGTTGACATCACTAATATATAGACCATTTCACAAGATGTAAACAACACTGGTCCAGAAGCACTTCCTGTTTCAGTTTGTAACTGTTTTCTTTATTTCACATGTAAAGAAACATCTTAAAGATGTTTGTTTAACTTTTTGATTCAGTTTTAAATGGTCTGTTGGTTTTATTTTATCCCAGCTTTTATGTAGTGTTTAAAAAACTGAAACAGGAAGTGCTTCTGGACCAGTGTTGTTTACATCTTGTGAAATGGTCTATACATTTCCTCTGAATGTCAGAACTACATTACACTACTGTATATAATGTTGAATATAATGTAAAATAATGCAACGGGAGAATATTTGTGTGTCCTGATAATGCCAAATATCAGACGTTTCCAGTAAAGTGTCCGACATTATTATAAATATATCTACTCACAGAACATGTTTGTTTATAATAATTCAGTATTTTCATCTTCAGAGTCATGAATATTGTTATTCTGGTGTCTCTATTGTCCTGTATTGGGAACTCTATTAATTTACACACACAATGTAAAACCAAATTTAGCATTTTAAATCAATATTTTTTGTTGATGTTTTATAATATGTCTTGGAATATCCCACTGATTATCAGTGTCGTGATATGTATTGAATCATGAGGGAATCGCTACACCCATAATATATATATATATATATATGTCTGCAGTGTGGATGTACAGTAGTTTGGATTGAAATCGCTCTTCAGTTCTGGAGGAGCCAGAGGCTCCAGACTCCCGATGGTCGTCATCACAGGAAGCAGCAAAACAGAGCAAAACATGATAAAATGAGCAGAGAGACGCTGAACTCGACAGAGCGAGAGAAGCACAGATGAGACGCAGAGAAACACAACAGTTGAAAGCGACCTCCTGAAGCGCTTCGTAACTGCCGAGGACGAGCCGCGTCTCTCATGCTCAAGATCTCTGCCTCGCGTCCCACGAGTCACTGTGTGAAGTCAGACAGAAGATCTCAGCATCAAAACCTGGAGTGCTAATGATGTCCGTGTCCCGGACGCCCGCCGCAAACAAACCCGTCCTATGCCGGATTTACGGGCTTCGGTTAGCGGAGTTAACAAGCCTGAGGAATCCCACTATCGTTACAGTGCGGGACACGGTGACGTCTCTGAATTATTCATCTGCGTGATTTTCCCCACTTTAAGCCTCGGCCGCCTGAGGAACGACATGCTGTGAGAGGCGTAGGGCTGCACGATACATCACAATATAATCAATATCGCAATATAGTCAAATGGCAGATTGTGTGATTTAGTAAAGTTAATATACAGCATGCACTCCCGCTCATGTGTGTGAATGAACATACAGCCTCATTCTGAACCGCCAGCGCATGTTTTATTGCTCACAACCTCACAAAATAAAAAAAGTTTGTTGGTTTACTGTTTGAAAATTAAGAAATTAAGATATAGAATAAGTTTATAGGTAATGTAATTTCACAAAAAATGTAAATTATTTTCATTGATTTTTTTATTTGACAGTACAATAGCATTACTACAATATATTTTTTATTTTACTTAAAAAAAATAATCACAATAAAATGTATATATATTTTATTAGTATTATTATTACAATAGTATTTAGTATTAATATTACAATAGTATTATTACAATTTGTTATTTTGTTAATAATCACAATAAAAGTATATATAACATGATAATACAAATATATTTATGACTTGATTTTTTTATTTTACAGTACAATAATATTACTACAATATATTTCTTATTTTGTTTAATATTTTATTTAATAATAATCACAATAAACTAATATATATATATAAAATGATAATAATAAAAATAAATGTATTTTTATAACTTGATTTTTTATTTTACAGTAAAATAGTATTATTACAATATATTTCATTTTAATAACAATAATCATAATAATTATTATTTTATAGTCATATCCAAATGGCCAAAAACAATGTTAATGTGGTCTATGAAAACTCAATTGGAAAGAGATTTGTTTTTAAACTCACTTTATGGAAACTGAAATATGTTTGAGTTGTTTCTTGGAAAGCCAAAAGCAAAACAAAAAAAAAGTGTTTCCCAAATCATTTAGGATTTTCCACTCAAAAATGTCTTCAGAATCAAAATAATATTTTATTTTACGTAAATTCATATAAATAGTCCCCCATCTTCTCTAACCACTGATGTGGAGACAACTCAATGGATTCAAATAAGTATTAATTATTATGAGAAGTTGGCGGTCACGAGGATTGGGTCCCAGAATTGGGGGATATGAAGGAACGGCATGCAGATCACTGCGGGAAATGAGGTTCATAAGAGAAACTGGGGCAGATCTCTGACATTTACTGGGGGTACAGGAGGATGACCTGGGGGTCATGAATGTACAAATTTGGTGAATAGTCACTTTAATTAATGAATTAATATTTTTTGCACTTAAATTTTGTTTTGTTTTTTGTTTATTGCAGATCTTTAGGCAATTGTAACCACGCGTGTTGGATGGGTGGGGGTCTGTTTGGAGAATGAGCGTACGGTTTTGTTGATCTGAAGGAGAAAATAAAAACTGTGAATCATTAAAAAAGCATCCCCCTCACTCCAAAATATAGCTATTCAAGTCATCTGGTGACATTTCCTGGATATTTTCGTTCCACAATGTCAGTTTTGCAATGCGAATGCGTCCTTATTCATATGTGTGTGCTTTGCTAGGCTCCACTAACCGGAGGTCTCGTCCACGCGCTCCTCCACCGTGTGCTCCTTCTGATGGACCCACTCGCTGTTGCACTTGAAGTAGATCTGCGTGGCCGGCGTGGCCTTGCAGTAAAGGTTGACGGGCTTGTTCTTCACGATGTACGCCTCCTCCGGCTCCATCAGGAAGTGCGGGAGAGGCTCGGGCGGGTCCGAGGGGAACGTCTCCGGGAGCTCGCCCAGTCCCAGATAGTCATCATCTACAGAGGAAGAGAAGAGGAGGAGGAGTGAGCGCTGGCGGCTGTTTATGGGGATTGTCGTCGGTGTACATGTGTTTGCCTGCGAGGCTGATGGGATATGAGCTACTGTTCGACAGCTAAAGCTAAAGAGAAACACATGCAGGCGCTGTAATCAAACACAGGTTCGGCATACAAGGGAACAGGCCACACGACACCGCTGTACACGACACAAACTCAAATACTACATCATATTACAGTTTTTCTCAGTCGCTTTGGTGCATTTCTCACATCACTATTTACATTTGCACAACAGATAGCATTATCATTTGCTTATGTCATATCAGTCCAAATGAACTATACTTGTGAATGCTGAATAGTCATTCCATATAAAACTAATAGTCCTCATTTCATTGCTTGAGTCATCACATACAAAAATGTTAAACTAATAATAATAATAATTAAATAGTTAAATTAAAGCACTAACTAGTTGTCAAAATCTGTCAAGCAAATTTTAAATTTTTTTATCTTTAAAAAAAACTTTTTTTATCCTAAATTGAACAATTTCTGGCAGGTGAACCTCAGCTTTCACTGATGAGAAGAGATGTGCATGAATGATTTACAGTATATGTATGTTGTTTGTTCAGTTCCAGTATGTACTGTGATATTATTTCCAGTTGTGCACCGATCTACCCAAAGGGAGTTTTTGTTTGTTGTAAATAAGGGTGTATTTTTTCTTTTGCACAATGCTCTGAACAAATTAGAAATGCAAAGAGCATGCAGTAAAAATGTGAAACATACTCAGTTACTGTACCTCACTAAATACAGTAATGTGAAACTTTACTGTAGTTTTCAAATGGCTGTGCAAATAGTTTATAGGACTGTCTTGAGCATTTTCAGGTATAGTGTCACCAAGATATGACTTTTTTTGCATTGTCAAACACTTACAGAGTAAACTGTCATAATGAAAACATGACAAAGCCATTTGACTCTTGTTCATAAACACTGGTGTTAGGACTTTTCATCTTGACCACACTGACACTTTCAATGACATGAATACTTGCTTTTGAGGAATGAGTTATCCATTTTGAGCAAGTGACACACTTTTGCAGGTTATCAACTAAGTTTTGCAGTTTGTACTAATTGTTTTGAGAAATGCATTAACTGTTGTGCAAATGGAAATAGTGATGTGAGAAATGCACCAAAGCGACGGAGAAAAACTGTAATATAATGAAAAAAAGAATATAATGTCTACGATAGATGGATAGATGATGGATGGATAGATAGAACGATAGATAGAACAATAGAACGATAGAACGATAGATAGATAGATAGATAGATAGATAGATAGATAGATAGATAGATAGATAGATAGATAGATAGATAGATAGATAGATAGATAGATAGATAGATAGATAGATAGATAGATAGATAGATAGATAGATGATAGATAGATAGATAGATAGATAGATAGATAGATAGATAGATAGATAGATAGATGTATATTTTTATGTGCTTTTTCCGCTGGATACAAATATCTTAATAAAGTTGAGCATGAACTAACGTTACTTCAAAATACACAAATCATAAAACATAAAAAATAAACATAAACAATGACGGCTTAGTGAATGGTGACATGAGAGAAGTACAGAAGATCACAGGATCAATAACATCCCGCCAGATTGCCTGAATCCATTTCCGTCGAACTTCATCGACAGGGAACTGACGAGGGAAGGAATGAAAACGACAGGTAGGCTATGGCTGCTTTTGGGAATAACAAAAAAGATCTGTACGCAACAACTCTCACTAGTTGCCTGCGGCGCTTTCTGTTATGAATGGAGCGGAAGAAGATTACCACGACAATTGCGTATTTCCGGTCACAAATACGGAAGTTGTGAGAAAGGTCAATGTTTTCTCCCCATTACCAGAAGCATTAGCGTTCACACACTTTCACACACACTGCGTTTGGTGCCTGAGACTAAATATGTCTGATTTAATTTCCCACAAAACCCTGCATGTGTCTCCCGGAGCCGAGGGAATCTGGTTTATTAAATTCCACAGATATTTGTCTGCAGACGGGGAAGCGTCCCCTGTAATCACGGCCGGCTTTCATCAGAGCCTGCCTCAGCGGTGTCTCCCTCATCAAACACAACCCTGTGTTTATCACCGGAAGAGGCCATCCACAGCGAAACGCCACCCGAGAGGGAATCGGTGTTATGCGTCCCGTGTTTGCCGGCCTCGTTCAAACATCCGCGAGAGAGAAGTGCGAGGACATTTGCAGAGCGTTCGTCACCTTTCTATTCTTAACGACTGACCGCCAGACATCAATTATTTACACAGGAGGAGAATGAATCTGGAGACGAGAGGAAGCCTTTTAAAGGGGTGGATGATTTCTAACTTTAGTTATACCATGGTCAGGGTGAATACTCCATTCTGATTGGCTGCAGGGTGTCCATTAAAAAGTGATAGAGGACACCTAGCAAAGGAGTTCTGGTGAAACTGACTGTTCACCGTTCGAAATTAATAAATAACTGCGCTGGATACATCAGCTGTCAGTAACCATAGCAACAGGCAGTCAGTATCCGCTTACAATTTATTGCATCAAAACAAACATCTAGTTAGCCGTTATACTATCCCTACCTGTGTGTTTTAATTATAGTTTTAAAAACTCAAGGGTTCTCCGAGCCGAGTGGACTATAAATATCTCCGGTTGCTAAATAAACCGTCAGGCGTAACCAGGGAAACCTAGTTACTGTTTGTACAAACTTTAGAATTCCATTGTAAAACTAACACACACACACACACAAGCTCTTGAAGCTCCGCCCTCTGTGCTGGGTGCAGCAGCTCATTTGCATTTAAAGGTACAGACACGAAACAGACACACATTTTTACAGATCTTTTTTGATTATTATTACATACGCTTCCATTCCCGCACCCAGTTACACACACACACACACCATGTTGGCTGTTATTATGTATTTTTGTTGGCCTTGGTTTTTGTTGTATCTGTCAACTGTAAATAGTATATTTGTTTGCATAATAAAACCGATTCTCTCACCGGGACGATTCTGCGACAGCACATCGGTATCAGCCGTGTTGTAACAGGCCCGTGTCTATCGGCTGTGTGTCGAGTGTTAAGGGAACGAGGAGATGGAGGTCAACCGGTGAGACTGCATTAGCACATGAGCCCCAGGGGATTCTGGGTAAAGTGTGTCTGCTTTTCATCACACGTGGGTCCTCAATCACACCTGCCCGTCACCGGCCCCAATCACTGCTAATTGAAGGGGAGCCGTGACCTCGACTTGACCTTCCCCTACACACACTCTGTGTCACACTGAACAAAACAACACGAAGTTCAGCTGGTTCTCAAAAGTGGGAGCTAGATTTAATCATCTATTAAAAGAAGAAAGCGTTAATGCAACAGAAGTGAATCAAAACTAACTTTATCAGGACAGTAACTTTATTCTAGATCTGCTGTAAAGCCGAAACACTGTGACTGTGATCTCCTGTTATCACTGTAAAGCTGATGTGAAACTCTGTATATTGTTAAAGCGCTGTATTTAAAAAGTGTTTAATCAAACCCTAAATCCTGAGCAGCATTAATACTGATATTTGACTCAGTGGTTATGTTTACATGCACACACTTTGTCTCAATCAGACTGATTTCATTCTGACTGATGAATTTGAAATGAAGTGTTTACATGAAGTGTGCGTTTATGTGTCACAAGCTTCAAGTCAGAATAGTTTTTTCGACATGCGCTCACTGAAAAAATAAACAGTTTCACGATGTTTGCACATAAGTACTCTCCTGCATCGCTTCTTTATTTGCTTTAAACAGCTGACTTAATATTGACCCATTTCTGGTAATAATTTGAAGCATATGAACTGCTGTGCTGCTGCTTACAATTATCACGCAGTAAAAATGCCCAATGACTGATGGGAACACGAAAGAAGATATTTTGACGAATGTTCAAGAGTTGATGGACCCCATTGACTTCCATAATGGGGAAAAGGATGATATGGAAGTCAATGGCGTCCATCAACTCTGTGGTTACTCATATTCTTTAAAATATCTTCTTTTGTGTCCAGCAGAAGATATATATATTTTCACAGGTATGAAACAACTTGAGGTAAATGATGACTATCACTTTAACAAAAATGAAAATATGTGGTGTTTGTACTTTAAAAACATTCAGTCTCTATTGTAGTGACAGTGCAACAACACAGGAAAACCTGCTGAGAGCTTCCCATCGGGCAGTATCTGAGCAAACCAGGGCAGGTTTATCAGCACAACAATTAGCTGTGGACCAGAACCAAGACCCGGTGCGACTGCCAGCCCTGCTGAGCATGATCCTATCTCAGTCACACACACATGCATCCAAACACACACTTGAACATTTCTTGAACGCTGTCCTCGTGCCAAACCACTGACAGTCGTGTAACGCTCGCAGACACCGAGACCGCCAGCGTTTCAGACCTTGACCCAAAAAACAAGTAAAGTCACAGAAGCACGGCATCTGTCTGTCTGTCTCGTGGCAGGCCTGAGAGATCACACGGTGGCATGAAGCGCTTGTGCTCCACTTCGTCAGCAGAAATAATAAATAAAAGAGAATAAAAGAGGCGAAAAGCACTCGAGAAATGGAAAAACATGACAGAAAATTGCCTTCCCGCCAACAAGCCCCAACAGACTCGCAGATCTCGAGTGGACAAAAGACACAGAATAGAGTTCACATTCAGTCCAGCAGAAAAGCCCATGACATAATGTGGCACATCAGCACCTGCCCCCGTTTAAGGCAAGAAAACACAGGCAAAAACACTTGGAGATTTGGGCAATTTGGAGATTTTGGTTCCTTATTTTGCATCCAAGCGGGAAGAAAACACCCTTTCTCTTTTACTCTATTGTATTGCACTTTGTGTATTTGAGACTGAAGGTTTCAATTCCAATACATATCTTTAACTCTTTCCATGCCATTGACAGAATTTTCCGTAGTTTATGAGACGCTTCCTCGCCACTGATGGAATTTTCTGTCGGTCCGTGTTTTCACAATATATGGAAAAAGTAGAGAAGCTACAGACCAAAACTGCCAAAAAAAAAGCAATAAAGCATTGTTTATGCACATTGTACACTTGGTACAAATGTGGTTTTATGGAAAAAAAATGAATGAAGCTAGAATAAAACGTTTTGTTTTTGTTGTCTAAAGAGACACACTAGCACTTACGGTCAAAAAGATAATCTGTTGACGTCGTTTCTACAACTTCTGATTGACAGTACAGATAATTCAATGTATAAAGATGGTATTCTGTTATTTACGCAAAGAACAGAACATTCTTTTGCCATGGTCACATGCAGTCCATAGATAAAGCTCAGGGAAAAGATATTGACTGTTTTGTCAGGACTTCATTGAAACAGAACATCAAAACCTCATTCACACTGATACAAACTACACTATTCACTGTCATATGGTGTCCAATTGTGCTATAAACTCTAACAAGAATCACACATACTAAGTATGCGTGAGTTAATAGATGCGTGTAGTGCGTCAAGAACCCCAGAGGTCTATAGAAACCCTCTGAAGGTCAAGATCCCTAATGTTGTATATTCACTCACTTAAAGCATTATTAGGAACACCATACTAATCCTGTGTTTGACCCCTTTTCGCCTTAATTCTACGTGGCATTGATTCAACGAGGTGCTGAAAGCGTTCTTTAGAAATGTCGGCCCATATTGATAGGATAGCATCTTGCAGTTGATGGAGATTTGTGGGATGCACATCCAGGGCACGAAGCTCCCGTTCCACCACATCCCAAAGATGCTCTATTGGGTTGAGATCTGGTGAGTGTGGCGGCCATTTTACTACAGTCAACTCATTGACATGTTCAAGCTTTGTGACATGGTGCATTATCCTGCTGGAAGTAGCCATCAGAGGATGGGGACATGGTGGCCATAAAGGGATGGACATGGTCAGAATCAATGCTCAGGTAGGCCGTGGCATTTAAACGATGCCCAATTGGCACTAAGGGGCCTAAAGTGTGCCAAGAAAACCATTACACCACCACCACCAGCCTGCACAGTGGGAACAAGGCATGATGATCCATGTTCTCCTTCTGTTTACGCCAAATTCTGACTCTACCATCTGAAATCCAGACTCATCAGACCAGGCAACATTTCTCCAGTCTTCAACTGTCCAGTTTTGGTGAGCTCTTGCCAATTGTCGCCTCTTTTTCCTATTTGTAGTGGAGATGAGTGGTACCCGGTGGGGTCTTCTGCTGTTGTAGCCCATCCGCCTCAAGGTTGTGTGTGTTGTCTGCATACCTCGGTTGTAACGAGTGGTTATTTCAGTCAAAGTTGCTCTTCTATCAGCTTGAATCAGTCGGCCCATTCACCTCTGACCTCTCGCATCAACAAGGCATTTTGGCCCACAGGACTGCCGCAAACTGGATGTTTTTCCCTTTTCACTTCATTCTTTGTAAACCCTAGAAATGGTTGTGTGTGAAAATCCCAGTAACTGAGCAGATTGTGAAATCCTCAACAACCATGCCACGTTCAGGAGATTGTCTTGACCAGGACCACACCCCTAAATGCATTGAAGCAGCTGCCATGTGATTGGTTGATTAAATATTTGCATCAATGAGAAATTGAACAGGTGTTGCTAATAATCCTTTAGGGGAGAGTAGAACCACATTGAAGGGTTCTTTAAAATTGAATCAGGAACCAAAGAGCTCAATATAGAAGCAGACTAAACCTTTTCTCTAAGAGTATACTGTCTTAACTGCTGGTGTGGACAGTTGACCCTCAACAGAAGTGTGTGTGTGTGTGTGTCATGTCGGGCTCCGCCCCGTCTGCATGCCGTCACGCTGGGGAACCTTCACGCCAGACTGCCATGCTTTGATGCTGGAGCTCGGGGATGTAATTTGAGGCACAGTTATCACAGTCACATCTAGAAAAACCCCTCGGAAAAACAGGCCTGTTGAGTTTCCACAGAAATAAAAACAAGAAAAAAGTGTGTATAAAAGAGTCTGACCTTGAATCATCTGAGCTGCTCAGTGTCTTTTAATTGCCTGTGAGTTTTTAGCTTCAGCAGTCACACCGCACAGTCCCTGCGTGACCTCCGTCACCTTTAGAAACTAGAACAACGCGCTTACGGCAATTAGTGTTTCGCCTATTCTGATGCAACGTTTCACTGACATCACTTCGCCTCCACCAACAAATCTGCATCTTCATCCGAAATCAACAACAAATTACTTCCATATGAAGTGAGATTAAAATTCAATTTCATACATTTCCACTGAGGATATTAGAATATGCAAAAGTGTTTCCACTGGATCATCTTATGCCACAGTACTATAATAACCGAAAAATGCTTTTCTGAATATGAATCCACATGTGAATTTGGATTATGATGCTTACGTTATTGTTGGTGCATAAATCAAATTAAAACAAATCTGGAGGGAAAACAAGTGGGTTTTGGCATCGTTGAGCAACTTGTCCATAAAAGACCATCAAGTAACCAGGCATGTTTATGTCATTAATATGCATATTTTGAGCATAAATTAATAAAGAAGTGGATTTTAGAGTCTCTTCTGCTCACCAAGGCTGCATTTAGTTGATCAGAAATACAGTAAAAACTTGCAAAATTGCAGTTTTGTGAATAAATAGTAAAGTGCAATTTATTCCTGTGATTTTCAACATCATTATTCCAGTCTTCAGTGTCACATGATCCTACAGAAATCATCTGATATGAGGATCTGATGCACGATATTGAGCAAACATTGCTGCTGCTGCATATTTTAGTGAAAAGAGTGTAAATAAAACACTTCTTTGAAAAGTAATGACTTTGCCCCTCGATGTGTAAAAGTACCATAAGATGACCTACATCTATAAATATTGCGAGCAGAACGCCGTGGAAAACTGTAAATCTAATCCAGGGTGATGTAACGGCGTATGATGCGCTCAGAGACAGCAGCTGGACTGTATGAACACACACAGAGAGATGGGAAGGTCAGCGAGGGAGAGAGAAGAGTGAATAAGAGTGCCGGCAAAAACTTTTCAATTGGATTTCTCCTGCTGGAATGGCTCATGAAAATGAAATGCATCTCGTAAGCTCTGATATGAAGGCAGAAGCGCGCAGTGACCCGGCAGATCACAGAAGAGTTCAGTCCTGTGAGACTGGAATAACAAACACTGCAGACACATCAATGCATGCAGTGTGCCTTCTAGTTTTTTAATCAGATTTCTTGTTTTTATATCTTCCATGTTCAAATTTTTGTCATTTTGTGCTTTTGCAATTTTTATTCGTTTTTAGCGCTTTTTTCAATATTTATTTAGTTTTTATTTCCGTTTCTGTTTTAAGGACTTCACAAAACTATTTATACACTAGCATTCAAAATAGTGAAATATTATTATAATCAGTGTTGGGTGTAACTAATTACTAAGTAATTAGATGCTGTAATTTAATTACTTTTCCCTTGAAAATGTAAAGTAAGGGATTACTCTTCATTTATCAGTAATTTAATTACAGTTACTTCTGATGTAATTGAGGTAAATACTGTGTATAGATCAATCTATACACAGCGATTCGTATGCTTTTTTGAGGTGTCTAAATTGTACGACCTGTACAAATTCGTATGAATTATTGTAAAAAAAGTGTGAAATGTCATGAGATCAGACAGAAAACAATAGTGGGTTTAATCCCATCAAAAATGTATTGTCTGGTGCTAAAAAGTATGTTTTTATAATGTAACCTTCTCCACCTTTTAAGTTTAAGAATAATTGCAATTTTATAGTATTTATTTGAAAGAATTAAAACAGTTTCATGTCTATCCTTGTATTATTCAGCTGGTTGAGATTGAAGTAATTAGTAATTAAAAGTAATTAAATACTTTTAAGAGAGAGTAATTAGTACAGTAATCTAATTATACTGTTGAAGAGGTAATTAGTAACTAGTAATTAATTACTTTTTTAGAGTAACTTACTGATTATAATATAAATCATCTATTTTCTATGTGAATATACAGTAACGTGTAATTTATTCCTGAATTTTCAGCATTTTCGTCTTCGGTGTCACATGATCCTTCAGAAATCACTCTGATATGAGCTTCAAGAAACATTTATGATTATTATCAGTGTTGAAAACAGTTGATACACTTTATATTTCAGGATTCTCTGATGAATATAAAGTTCTAAAGAACAGCATTTATTTGAAATAGAATCTTTTGTAACATTATAAATGTCTTTACTGTCACTTTTGATCCGTTTAATGTGTCCTTGATGAATAAAAGTCCTGACCCCAAACAGTTTGAAAGGTAGTTTATATCAACAAACATGTTTTTAATGGTTTTAGTTTCACTTAACAAGAATAACCTTGGTCTGGAGTCGCTGAAACTCGAGAGATCTTTATTTGCTCTTCCGAAGCCAGATATCAGGAGCTCGGATATCAAAGTCTCGTGTTAACAGTGAGACACCACAGATCTGAGTGAGGAGCTGGAGAATAAAGAGCTCAAAGGAGCGGGCTCCTAAAATAAAGAGGTCGAGTCCTTTATAACTCGCCACACGAGACGAACAACTCTTTGAAAAGCCGTGCGGACGAGATAACCGCGTGTTGGAAAGCAAACACAGCAGCTGTAAGATCAGGCGAACCCGTCTACACCTCCCATTCATATGGCGGATCGAGACGAACGAGTGCCAAACATCTTCAAAGCGGGAAGACGAACCTAAAACAACACAAGACTCTACATGTGTAGAGAGCAGGCCATGTGTGTCCAAACAGCCCATTCTCTGACAAGAGCATGCTGGGAATAAATGGTGTGGGAAGTGGGTTCAGGTTCGGGTTCACTGGAGTCTCTTTCACCCAAAGCCTAATTGTTTTTTTCAATCAACGCCGGCTTCCCCCGAGCGAGCGGTGTGTGCCGTGGCGTCGCGTGTAAAGGCCTTAGCACACCGAGTTCGAAATTCGCGTCCGAAATTTTTGCACGTTAAAATCAAGCGTCAATCACGCTTGCACACCACCTCTGAAACTTTCGTCCATCATAAAAAAAAAAAATCAAATGGAGTTCGATTTTCTGCCTTTTCCGCATCCGTAGCAAGCAGTCTGAATGGATTCAATTCAGACAATTCGAATCACAAATACGAAAAAACGGATACGAAAATATGGGACTCCGTGTGCAATGGCCTTAAAGCTGCGGTGAATCGTCAGTAATGCGCGTTTCGACGTGAGTTTAGTGCATCTTAGGGCTTGATTTTTGACACACAAGCGTTCATTGAATCGAGTGTGAAATCGAAGACGTTTCCATTTTCAACACCAAATACAGGCAAAACCACGGACAGCTAACAGGCATTAGGACGAGCGTAAAGAGACGAGTCGGCAATATTCCTGATGGCTTATTGGCGTGAAGTTAGTGACAAACAGGAGCGCAACATTCAGGGATTGAAATTAACAAATGCGGGTAAACGTGAACTTTGGTGAGTAACGCTGTAAATCACGAGCCAATCTGGCGTTTCTATGCCAAGTCTGCGCGGATTTAGCGCAAATGCACAACTCGTGATCCTCATGATATATTAAATACAGTGTATTGCAGAATCTGATTGTTAAACACATTGTTATTTTCCAGCATCCCACATGTTCTGTGTCCTGTACTGATCTGCCCACCTAACACACATTTGTTTCATTGAAAAAAAACTGAATTACAGTAACTCCTGAGATTACATATTACCGCTAATCCATTATCGAAAGGAGAAAAGCATGTTGTTGAAATTTCCTCCGTATTTTATTACGGTAAAAATGGCAAATAAACGTCATGAATAAACCTAATAAAAATAACATAATAAATGGCATAAATTAACAAATAAACGGCATAAAAAAATCAAAACAGCATAAAAAAATAAAATTAGCATTTTTATTATTAAATTAAAATATTATAATTAAAATATTATTATTTTAAATAGCATTTACCAGTAAAACTTTATTATCATTAACAAAAATACATCTTTTAAATTACTAATGACTGAATTACAATGACTCCAGATGTTCAGAATTACACATTACCTTTTAAATATATATATATATAACATATATACGTATATATATATATATATATGTATAAATATATACATATATATAACATATATATATATATATATATGTTCAAATTAGCCATTCTTTAAACTATGAACAAAATATATGGCATAGACAAATAAAATTATTATTTTCATTAGATTTAAAAGCATTTACCAATAAAACTCGCTGGACTGACTTGCAGTAAATCTAGATATTAAACGTATCAAAAGATTTCAATTGTTATAGATCTATTAACCTATTTAGACAATTAAAGTGTGTGTAAAGCTGTGTAACGTGTGTTTGGACAGGAGTTTTGGTGAGAGAGAGAGAAACAGAAACGCTGCAGGGAAAAATCACAATAAAACTGGAAGCAATCTGACGAAAGCCGAGAGGGAGAAACGGCATCGCCAGCACACCGTCACAAAACACGAGTAACATGATTTGAGGAAATGAATCCTTCAAGAGCGAGAGATGTTTCTGAGGGAGGAACCAGGGGATGGAGTCAGCGTTTCTGGACGTTTGCCGCAAATAGAAATGATATTTGAACAGAGTTGTGAATCTGCAGCCTCGACTGAATGTGATGAGATCAAAACACTGAGGTATTGAGAAATAACATCAACACAATAACACACACACAACATCTCGCTGTGTTATGAACAGCACAACGGCAGTTTGAACCGATTCACTAATGAATCAAGTCAAATGACTCCCGAACTCACTGGCTGAATCTAATGAATGAATGAATGACTCGGTTACACTTTATTTTAATGTGTCATTGTTACACTAATGTACTGAGTAATAATAATGAACTACATGTCTTACTATAGGTTAGGTGGTAACGCTTCCTTTTACAGTACAGTACTTACAGTGTACTTACCTAGAAAGTACTGGCTAATATAAGGTAAGTAGATGGTTCAGGGGTTAGTACTAATTATTACCCAGTAATTGTAGTTACTAAAATAAGTACATAGCATTTACATGGGTCACTGGACTGTAAAAGGAAGCGTTACCGGTTAGGTTGAGGGTTAGTTACATGTAATTATGCATAATTTACTGTTATTACTACGGTAAGTACATGTAACATCTGTAAAATAAAGTGTTAAAGGGGTCATGAACTGGCTACTGTTGTCTGAGGTCAACTTATGACGTTCGCTTGGTTTTTACATTAAAAAACATCAAAATGAATAAGTATTAAGCTATTTTGTACCCTAGTTTTGATCCCAGCTCAAAAACACTGGTTTTATGGGCGTGTCGCACTGAAGACTTGGGAGTAAACGCCCACTGCTGTGAGTGGAGAACAGGTTTGCATATTATAATGAGTTTTATACCTCAGCCGGTGAGTCGAGACTCTGTGTGTGTGAATCAGTGAACTAGATCAAACTATTGGTGGGAAACTTCAAGCAACTCTGCCTAATAATCTGGGGAAAAGTACAAATCGTTTTAACAGATACACACTACCAAAAGATTTTCAATGTGTGTGTGAGATCAGTGTGTCACACTGCACCTCTACATGTATCCTCCACGTGTGTGTGTGTGTGTGTGATGGTAGCTGCTGACAGCGCAGTGAAAGATAAGCTGGTTTGGATGTGTGTGTGTGTGTGTGTGTCAGATTTACGGTCCGGGACAGCAGTGTATCACCTCAGCGCTGCGTCTCCTCCATCAGGAGAGAGTCGAGCGTGAACGCCGCCATAAATCCTCCGTCGCTCTCGTCTCGCTGCCGCACGGAGAGCAGGACTCGCGCGCAACACACACTGTGACCACCTCAAACCATGAACCTGTCCTACACTGACCATCACAACTATCATAATTCATGTGCAAATCTTTTAGTTGTTTATATGTATATTACTGTGGTTACATTCGTATGTGAGCGTTCATTACACGTTCATTTTTCCCCTCTATTATGTAACAATCTGATGCTTGTATTGTGTTTGAGATGGTTTTCTTAATTAAAAAAAATATAATAATAATAATAATAATAAGTAGAGGGGTTCAAATAACGTAATATTTTGAGATTCTATTTATTAAACCCATCTCCTTCGTTGTATTAACGAACAACAAGGTATCATACTTTTTAAAGTCAAACCAGTGTACAATAAAAGGACTCCAGGATGTCAGACACACACTTTCGATGTGATGAACACACGTGACGTTAAAAAACATATCATCACTAATGTCAAAACACACTCAAACCAAACACACACTTCATGAGGACCGAAGTTTAAGACTGAAATCATTAAGGGAAAGCGGGTCGGATCAATCCAGAGGTGAAACTTTCATTACGAATTAAACACCATCAATTACTTAACAAATGTTCACGTATTGTGTGTGGGTCGAACAATACGCATGTTTGGGTTCATTCTGCTTCTGTTTAAACACGTCGTTATTGCATGAAATGCTCGTCTCTGATGCGTCAATACTCCAGAAAAAAGCAGATAAGATTCAGTCGAAACTGCAGATATGGGACGGTCCGACTCGTTCTTTCTGTTAGCCTCGATGATAAACACACTCCAAATGTGTGTGTGTATAGTAACAGATAGAAAGTCTCGACTGAAGGAAACACACACTCATTTCACTCTTTCTAGGTCAGGGCAGAAACACGCGGTTGCCATGGCGTCGCTTCAGCCGAATCTCACGGAAACCAGCTTTCCCCGCACTGAACATCTGACAACTAAATTCAGGTTTTATAATATTTCATACTTGTTCCTGCCCGGGTATGAGTGCGCTGTGCTCTCCTGTGGAGCACGACTGATGGGTGTATTCACTCGCAAATGTGATTTTATTTCTCCAAAGTAGAATCATAACTTCATTATAGCCATATTTTTAAATCTAAGAAATAAAGTACAGTAAAATAAAGTCAGTACTACTAATAGTAATATAATATATACACTAAGTAATAATGAATAAACAAACAATTGTGATTAATAACTAGAACAATAACACTTAAATAATACGAAAAAACACTAAACTACAGTAACATTTAAGTACATAATACTAATAACATTAATAATAAATAATTCAAAAAATGTTCAGTAATAATGAATGAATAAATTGAAGTAATTGCAAATAAATAACAATAATATTTTTAGTAATAAATACTTACTAGCATAATAAAATAATGCTAAAAAATAATAAAGGAGTAAACTACAGTAAAATTTAAGTAAATAATAATAATTGATAACTACATAAATAATACTAAATGTTTAAAAATATCTGAAAAAATAATGCTACATAATAAAAGCGGTAAAATTTACAGTAAAATTTAAGTAAATAATACTTGAAATAATAAAAAAGTTTGAGTTTACATAATATATGTGTGTGTAGAGTGTATACTTATTTTGTATATAGAAATACACACGTGCATTTATACATTTAAGAAATATTTGCATGTATATACTGTATCATTTTTTTACAGTATTTCATCATCATCATTTATATACAGTATATATAAATATAATAATTGTACATATCTTTAAAATACTTAAAAAATATTAAATATATACATGCATGTGAGTGTATTTATATATACAAAAAAGTATATATTGTACAGTACACACACACATATATTATGTAAACACAAACTTTTATTTTAGATGCGATTAATCGTTGCCCAGCACTAATATATATATCTACAGGGATATATATATATATATATATATATACAGGGATATATATATATATATATCTATAAGGAAAATATATAATACAATATATAATATCTACAACGAAACGCTCCTTCTTTCGGTCTCTGAAATCTCCATTCGGCACAAGGCCACATTCCTCACTTATCACCATGGGAAATGATACTCAAAGAGAGAAATATTAATTCCCAGGGTGTCATGGAAACGAGCGCTAGTGTGGCTCCGAATCGCTAGCCAACGAAACCAAAACTGCAGCCGGACACCGAAACATCCCAAACCTGTGTTTATAGATGAACAACAAGGCCAAAGAGATCTGACAAAGGATGCATTCTTCCAGCATTTCAAAGCGTTTTTTGTGTATGTGTGGTTTCAATCATACAGCCAATCCTTGCAAGAGAGAGAGAGATTTATGAAGGGAAAAAGTGTGTCTCTCGCCCAATCCTCAGCTCTTCCCCAGCGCAGGATGGAGAGCCATTTTGTTGGTTGATTGGAGAATGATGCTGCTACTTAGAGAGGCTGAAGGAGCGCGAGGACGACGCGGCGAGGGCTTCGTCCCGAGGGTGCCGTCGCAGTGATGGGTGAGCTGTCAAACGCCCCATTGTCCAAATTACCCAGCAAGCACTGTGTCACCGCCAGGGACTAATTTACAGCGGCACGCCACCCTCCCAGAGACCAGGCGTATCCCACTGCGTTTAACCGACGGAGTCCACAACAGTGTCTCGCAGATCACTTCACATCATGTCAGCAAACCCGTGTTGGCACAATATTCAACGCTTCACAATCATGGAGTTTCAGCATTTTTCAGTGCTGGCGACAATTAATCGCAATTAAAATAAAACATAAATATACACACACATGCATGTAAGAAATATTTGCAAGTATTTGTGGAAATATATATTCTGTTTAACTAAATATATATATTGTAAAACACAAACTTTTAATTTAAATGCTCAGCACAAGTATTTTTATTATTTCTGCTATAGTTAAGATAAAGTATTAGTTTTCAAATGAATTTTTATGTATTCAATTGATTCTGCGATTTGTTGATCTTCAATAAAAACAATAGATATTGAGGGAGGGAAAAAATAAATACGATCTTAGTTTGTGTTTAGAGTTAAATTATTTTAAGATATTATATTAATAAATATTATTAAATATGTAACAATTATTAAATATAATTTAAACAAACACTGGTTCTCTTAATATTAATATTTAATGAAAATTATGAATAATAACAAATTATATATAAAAAATAAAATATAATAAATATATATAATATAAAATACATTTAATATTTAATAATGTACTAAAATACTTTTAAATCATCCTGCATCCTGAATTCCTGGTTGAGAACCACTGCAATAAAATGTTAATAAAGATAATAAAACGTAAAACATTTTTAAAAAGTATTACATTTAGAGAGTATCAACTTTACCTCAGGTGTCTCTCATAAAAAAATAAAAAAATAGAGAAAATCAAGAGAATAAAAATGAATCAGTATTTGACATACAGTAAGACTATAGAGTTATTCAATTAATGCGGAATAATTTGTTATTGGGAGATTATTTGCAGATTATATACAGCAATATTTTGAGTTTCTCTTGGCAAGTCTTGGTGTTTTTCTGAGAAACAGCATTTGAGATTTCATGCAGACACAGTGTTTTTAAAGCAGGGGTCGGGGGTCAAGGCTGGCGTGGAGGTCACGGCCCGTCTGAGGGTTTAACGATGGTGCCAATCAAAGCCCAGATCTCACTGTACCCCTGTCACACGCGTCACAGCGAGGGCCCGCCAGCGCCAGCGCCACACATGATAATTGGCCGGAGAAGATGCGGTCACACCCTGACCTCCAGTGCCTCGAGGTCATTACTGAAGCACAGAACAAACCCACAGCTCGTTACTGCGGACACACACTCACACACACTCACAGATGGGATCAAGCTGATGAGCACAAAGGTTTGGCCGGAGAACACGTGGTTATCCGGAGCGTTTGCCATCTGATGTCCTCACGCTGCTTATATGATCAAAACCTTTACAGCTGAATCTGATGTTAATCGGTAAGCCCCTCCCCTCAAACGCAGATCAGCCAATGGCAGTGGAGTATTACCTGCACTAAACGACTTAAGCCCAGTCTATTTATGATATCAGGGATGCCAGCGCACATGGTTCCCTAAGGATTCAACAATCCCAATGAAGACCAAAACCTTCATTTTCTGGAAGTTAGTCGCACAAACCTGCATAGCTATAGGCTAACCGTAACATGAGGCTTATCCCGCCATATTTATTTTGAAAATCTTTTATATATCCCTCCATATAAGTCCCACTTGATGCTCCTCGATGAGAGCTGGTCCTTCAACAACATCTCAGGACGGGGTTCACACGCTGACAGCTGTCACTTAGCAACAGTAACTAAGGGGGCGGAGCTTATATATATACATATATATAAATCTTTACAGATTTCATTTTAATTTTAGGTTAAGTGTTAAAGTTGTCATTTTTAATATTTTTATTTTTTCTTAATATTTACATTTTTGTATTTCGCTTTAATTTATTTTTAATAGTTTTATTTTTTCTTAATATTTACATTTTTTGTATCTAGCTTTAATTTATTTTTAATAGTTTTAGTTTTTTTAATATTTACATTTTTGTATTTAGCTTTAAATCATTTTTAATAGTTTTATTTTTCTTAATATTTACATTTTTGTATTTCGCTTTAATTTATTTTTAATAGTTTTAGGTTTTTCTTAATATTACATTTTTTTTGTATTTAGCTTTAATTTATTTTTAATAGTTTTAGTTTTTTTAATATTTACATTTTTGTATTTAGCTTTAAATCATTTTTAATAGTTATATTTTTTCTTAATATTTACATTTTTGTATTTCGCTTTAATTTATTTTTAATAGTTTTAGGTTTTTCTTAATATTTACATATTTTTTTTGTATTTAGCTTTAAATCATTTTTATTTTTGGTTTTACCAACTAATTTTCTGATTATGTTTTTGTTGAAGATTTTCCTCTTATATTTATATTTTAGCCTTATTTTGACTGAAAGAATAGTTTTAGTGTTAGTTGCGCTGTGTAACCAGACAATGAAACCACAGCTCTTGCTCGATTTGTGATGTTGGTCCCTAATTAAGCTCTGCACATCTCCTCATTTCTCCAGGAGTCAGAGAGTTTCTGCTCGAGCGTCACCCTGCAGATATAAGCATTCACATTTCCAAGTCAACTAAAGGGCTAATTGCATTATTTATACTCGATTCTGATCGCTGAGCGGCTGTTGTGTCCTCACACACACGTGTCGTCCCCCGTACGGCTCAATATTCCTCACCACGATGCCGAGGGCAAAAGTTTAAACCCCTTCTGCAAATCAAGATCGGAGAAATATCAGAGAACATTAACGATGACCAACTCACACACTACATCAATACTCGGATGAAAGTCAGAAGAACATGGCTGCTTATCTCCTCTCACACAAAGGACCCTGGGTAAAAAGGCCACGTTCACACACATTCCCATTGTGCCTTATCTAACCAGAACAACACACATTTTTAGCTATGGTGACTATGTTAAATCATAATCTGCATAATCTAAAGCTGCTTTTCCAAACACATTATCCAAATATTCCACAATATAAACATAATGTGTCATTATAATAATATTAGAGGGGAAAAACAACCTTGTTTGCTCAAATGGACACTATAATGACACCAAACTTATTATTAAAACACACTATTAGTTTTATATTGATTCTAATCAACTGTAACATTTTGTAATCATTAACGGTTATCAATATATCATAATGCACAGATTGATTTTTAGTCGTCTACTGATAAGGACTGATGAGAATTTGATCGATACCTGACTGAAAGAAGACAAATGAGAGGAAAATACAATATTTACTCAAACATTACTTCAAAGATGAAAATAATACACACTTCAGCAAATATTAGCTAAAATACACTTCTGTAAATCTCTCTTCTGCTGACTAAGGCTGATCAAAAAATACAGAAAAATATTATTACAATTTAAAATATCTATTTCTATTTTATATTTAATAAAATATCTATTCCTGTGATCAAAGTCCAGTCTTCAGTGTCACATGATCCTTCAGAAATCACTCTAATATGAGGATCTGATGTTCAAAAAAACATTTATGATTATTATTATCAGTGTTGAACACAGTTCATGTGTTTGTTGAAACTGTGACATTCTATTTTTCAGGATTCTTTGATGAATAGAAAGTTCAAAAAACAACATTTACTTGAAACCTAAATGTTTTACTGTCACTTTTGGTCAATTTAATGCTCCCTTGCAGTATAAAACTATTAACTTATTTTGAATAAATTCGTAGTGACCCCAAAACTGTGTTGTACTGTGTCGTCTATCAATAATGTGTGTACTCCTCCACACTACACACACACACACCTCACTAACACTGCTGTAACGTTTAAAGTGTTTGGCACCTCAGTAACTCTAACTTTTCCCAGAATACCACACACACACACACACACACACAGCTGAAGGACATTTAGGACTGTACGTGTCAGTGAATGAGAGCTGGGAACATTCTGACTGTCTGTCACACAATCCAGCGCTCTCTCTCTCTCTCTCTCTCTCTCTCTTTGTGCGCATGTGCGAGTGTGGATGAGCGAGTTGAGCGTGGCTGTGGGAGCGAGTGTGCAGGTGTGTTTTTTTCAAACTTTTTCTATCTTTTCCTTTACTAGAATTTGTTTGTAGAGTTTCTAAGTAAAGGTTGTCGGTTTGTGCGGCGCGCCGTTTTTCCGGGGTTCGGAATTATGGCGAGCGCCGTTCCAGGAGTGTTTGAGTCTCTAACGCGGCGCAATGGTGTGAAAGTTGCGTCAATGCTGAAAATAGAAGAGGTTTGTTTAGCGGCAGGAGAAGTGGTAGGTTATGACTCTGTGGTGTCGGCTTCTAGAATGAATAATGCTATAGTGATGTTTATGAGCTCGGTGGATAAAGCCAATGAATTGGTGGAGCGTGGGTTAGTGATTAATGGTGTTTTTACAGCCGTGCTTCCGCTTTCAGTGCCGTCGAAAAGAGTAACGTTGTCGAATGTGCCCCCTTTCGTGAAAGACGAGTTCTTAGTAAACATGCTATCTCGCTATGGAAAATTGGTTTCACCAATCAAAAAGATTCCACTTGGAAATGTGAATCCACTCTTGAAGCATGTTGTTTCCTTTAGGAGATATGCATTTATGGTTCTAAAGGATAATGCTGAACTGGAAGTATCATTTAATTTTCGAATGGATGATTTTGATTACTTGATTTATGCAACAACAGATAAAATGAGATGTTTTGGATGTGGTAGAGTAGGACATTTGGTGCGTACATGCCCAGATAAAGGTGAAAATGATGGGTTGACCACAGGTGAAGAGGTTCGACCACAGACATCTGCAGAAGCGGTGGAGGGTTCCAAGGCTAGTGTGAGTGTTTCAAAGGTAGCAGAAAAAGAGTCAGACGTGGTTGGGGTTGTTGATAGGAGCGTGTCTGAGATTAAAGACTCTAGACTTTCTGTGTCTGAAGAACCAATGGAAGAAATGGCTGCAGCTGTAGAAGGTGAAATGCATGGTGATATAAAATCATCTGAAGTGGTTCCTGATGATTCTCTCACAGAAAAAGTAAATTCACAGTCTTTTAAAGTACCTTTGAAAAGAAAAATGAAGAGTCATGGTAGCGTGAGTTTGGTGAAAAAAGCAGGTACAACGGAGATGTCAAATGGAGAGGAAGAGGAAACTGATGAAGATTCATCTGGTTCAAGTAGTGTTTATTCTCAGTCGGATTATGGGTTTCGAGGTTATGATGTTCAAAATATTAAACAGTTTTTGAGAATTACAAAAAATAAGCGGAACGTAAATGCTGAAAATTATTTCCCGAATGCTCAGTTGTTTGTGGAAAGGGCACGTGCTTTAATGAGCGAGGGGTGTTTTACTGATAGAGAGGTGTACCGACTGAAGAAAATTGTGAGAAAAGTTAGCATGGAAGTAGGAAGCAATGATGGTGTTTAAAAAATCGGATTCCATGGTCCCTGTTGCGATGCTGGTATGGGGCTTTTTGTTGTGGTTTATATTAGCAAGCATGAGTAACATCAATATTGCATCCCTGAATGTGAATGGTGCAAGGGATAGCAAAAAAAGAGCGGAGATTTTTGAGTTGGCTATACAAAAAAAGTTTGATGTTGTGTTACTTCAGGAGACACATAGCGACTTAAAAAATGAAGTCAATTGGGCCATGGAATGGGATGGCCTTGCTGTTCTGAGTCATCATAATTCACTTAGCGCAGGAGTTGCTGTTCTTTTCTCAAAAATTTCACCCCTGTTTCTTATGAAGTGGATGAGATTCTAAAAGGAAGAATTTTAAAAATTAGAGCTGTTGTTGAGGATAAAGTGTTTGTTTTGATGTGTGTATATGCTCCTACTGTAACTACAGATAGAATAGTTTTTTTAGATTCTTTATGTTTGGCTTTACAAGAGGTTTCAAATGATGATATTTTAATTCTTGGTGGTGATTTTAATTGTACTGAAAAAAATATTGATAGAAATCACATTGAACCTCACATGTTGTCACGTAAAACGCTTATCCAACTTATTAACACACACGAACTTAGTGATGTATGGAGAACATTTCATCACAATTGTAGACAATATACATGGACTCATGTTCGAGATAATGTTGTGTCTTTAGCAAGGTTGGACAGAATATATTGTTATAGTCATCAGAGTAATGTTTTTAGAAGTTGTAATATTTTTCCAGTTTCATTCTCTGATCACTGTATGGTTCATTGTGCTGTTTTCCTGAACTTTGTAAAACCACAGAGTGCATACTGGCACTTTAATAATGCTCTTCTAAACGATAAAGATTTTAAAGATATTTTAGAATTTTTTTGGAAGGATTTTAGAGACTCAAAGTCAACATTTAGCTCATTGCAACAATGGTGGGACTATGGAAAGGCCCAAATTAAACAGTTAAGTCAACAGTACACAAAAAATATTACTGCAAATTTAGATAGGTCCATGAAAGTTTTAGAAATGGAAATTGTACAGTTGCAAGAGCAATTAGAAACTAATGGACAATGGAATGTTATGAGGGATATTTCGGAGAAAAAATCTAAGTTGAATGATTTTTTGGAGACAAAAGCAAAAGGGGCTTTGATAAGGTCACGTTTTTTAAATGTTGACCAAATGGATGTACCATCTAAGTTCTTTTTTGGCCTGGAGAAGAAGAATGGTCAAAAACGTTTTTTTCATTCATTGAGATCCGACTCTGGGAGAATGTTGACTGATGTTAATGAAATACGCAAACGAATTGTTAGTTTTTATAAAGAGTTGTATAAATGTGAGTTAAAAGATGAACAAAACATAAGAAATTCTTTTTTTAAAGAACTACCCCAAGTTTCTATTGAGTCTAATGGGGATATTAGTGGAGAGCTACGGTTGGAAGAGCTGGAAAAAGCACTCCAGAGTATGGCACTGGGAAAGGCCCCAGGTATAGATGGGCTCACTGTCGAGTTTTTTAAAGCTTTCTGGTCCGTGGTGGGGGAAGATTTGCTCGAGGTTTTAAATGACAGTTTTACAAAAGGTCATTTGCCTTTGAGCTGTCGTAGAGCTGTCCTTACCCTTCTACCAAAAAAAGGAGACCTCACAGAAATTAAATGTTGGAGACCAGTGTCAGTGTTGTGCAGTGACTATAAGATCCTCTCTAAAGCCCTTGCTAATAGACTTTCAGGGTTCTAGAGCAAGTGATTCAGTCTGATCAATCATATTGTATCCCGGAGAGGTCTATTTTTGATAATATATCATTCATACGCGATATTTTTGACTTGTCTAAAATGAAAGGTTTTGATGTTGGCCTAATCTCTTTAGATCAGGAGAAGGCCTTCGATAGGGTGGAACATCAATATCTTTTAAAAACTCTGGAGGCTTTTGGTTTTACTAAAGAGTTTGTGGGAAAAATTAAGATTTTATATAATGACATTGAAAGTATCCTCAAGGTTAACGGTGGCTTATGTGCTCCTTTTAAAGTGGAAAGAGGTGTAAGACAAGGCTGTCCTTTGTCAGGTATGTTGTACTCTATTGCAATAGAGCCTCTTTTATGCAAGATTAGAGAAAATATAAAAGGTGTAAGTTTGCCTTTTTCAGGTAAAACTGTTTCACTATCAGCGTATGCTGACGATGTAGTGGTCTTAATTAGTGACCAAAAGGACATTGATACTGTGGTCAATATTTTAAATGATTTTAAAAAAATTTCTTCTGCTAAGGTAAATTGGGCCAAAAGTGAAGCGATTTTGGTTGGAAATTGGTCACAGGGCATACCGAAGCTCCCACATGACTTAAGTTGGTCTACGGGAGGGTTTAAATATCTGGGTGTATTCCTGGGCGATGCTTCTACTGTTAAAAAAAATTGGGATGATGCTTTTGAAAAAGTAAAAGGAAGATTGAATAAATGGAAGTGGTTGATTCCAAAGATGTCGTACAGGGGACGCACTCTAATTATTAACAACCTTGCAGCTTCTACTTTGTGGCACCGTTTAGCATGTGTGGACCCTCCTCTGAGTTTACTCTCTGAGATACAGAAGGCTTTGGTTGATTTTTTCTGGGAAAGATTGCACTGGGTATCCCAAAGTGTACTTTTTTTATCCAAAGATGAAGGAGGGCAGGGTCTTATAAATGTGCAAAGTAGAGTTGCAGCTTTCCGAATGCGTTTCATACACAGACTTTTATATGGTTCATCCACTTCAAGTTGGAAGGTTGTTGCTTGTGAGATTTTGAAGGGAATGGGAGAGTTAGGTTTTGATAAATCTCTCTTTTTGATGCATCTCCCAAAGATGAATGTATTGAAGGCACCAATTTTTTATCAGAACATTTTTAAAGTCTGGGATTTGTTTGATGTGAAAAAAGTTCAAAAGTCAAGCTTGTTCTGGTTACTTCAAGAACCACTGATTTATGGAACCCGTTTTGAAAATGCGGTGAACAGTTCTAATTTTCCTGCAAACACTGGACAATTAATTAAAGCAGGAATTACAACATTGGGACATTTAGTAAATGTTGCAGGACCGGATTTGGACAATGTTGAGAAGACAGCAGAAAAATTGGGAGTTAAATCTCTAAGGGTGGTTCATCAACTTTTATTGAAGTGGAGGTCAGTTCTTGAAGAAGAGGAGTTGAAAACCATCAAAGACTTTTGTGGAGGTGTAATAAGCCCAAAGGAGGATGACCCTTTCCATACTTTAAGACTGTCACCAAAAATGGATGAGTATGAATGTATTTTTTTGGAAAAGAAAGATGTTTTTTTCAGTGTTGATTCTTTTAATGCGAAAGATGTGTATAACAATTGTGTGAAAGTTTTTAACAGGAAAGTTTTATATAATAGGAGCGATACACCTTGGCGTAATGTCATTGGTCTTAGTAGAGATTTTAGACCGCAATGGAGAGCACTATATAAGCCACCGTTACCTAAGAGAGCGGGTGACATACAGTGGAGGCTATTACATGGAGTTATAGCTGTGAATGCTTTTATTTCTGTAATAAACCCAGAGATTAGTTCTGATTGTCCTTTTTGCTTGCAGAGAGAAACCGTTTTTCATGCTTTTATGTATTGTGATAGATTAAGACCTTTATTTATTGTTGTAGAGTCTTTTTTAAGGCTTTTAATGAAAAATTCTCTATGCAAATGTTTATATGTGGGTTTAAATATGTAAAGAGAAAGGCTTCTGTGTGTCAGTCGTTAAATTATGTGTTGGGCCAATCAAAAATGGCAATCTATGTGAGTAGGAAGAATAAGATTGAAAATAGTTCTGGACAAGATGTACTGGTGGTTTTTTACAATCTGATTAAGTCCAGAATAATTACAGATTTCAATTTTTTCAAGGCTATGAATGATTTGTCATTGTTTGAAGTGAAATGGTGTTGTGGAGAGGTATTGTGTTCTGTGCATGAAGGGACACTAATTTTTGCTACCTGTTTACAGTAAAAGGAGTATTTTTATGGGTTTATGTATAAATAGCAGAGTAGAGTTTTTGTGTGTGTGTGTTTTATAAAATGAGAAAGATGTAATGAAATAATGTTTAATTTTTAATTGTAATAAAATGTGTTTTCAAATTCTCTCTCTCTCTCTCTCTCTCTCTCTCTCTCTCTCTCTCTCTCTCTCTCTCTCTCTCTCTCTCTCTCTCCACACTCACACACACTCCATCCTGAGGAACGCAAGCATGAATAATCCTCCTCTCATCCCTCATACCTGCACGAGCACACACCGCTCTTAATGGAGATTTCACTCACACATTACTATCAACGTCTCCTGATCTCATGACAGTTTGTAGTCGAGACCACCTCACTCGAGTCCGAGTCGACACCGAGACCAGTGAGGGTTGATTACCTAATTTACTTTTATTTACTTAGAGAAATCCTTTTTTTTATACTGAATTTTCTTAGACTTTAAAAAATATGATCAGTTTTGGGTAAAAAGGCCACATAGTAGGTGGTGTTAAAAGTCATTTTATTACAATTTGTCATGCGCAGTTGCACACTAGAAAATCACCAATCACTGGGCGTGTCAATCAATTTAAAGAAATATTTTATTAACATACATTAATAATCATGAAAAATATTTTTAATTGAACTCGAGTGGACTCGGGAATAATTCCGAATCCTAAAAAAAAAAAAATGTTCGAGTACGAGTCAATTCCGAGTCCATGACAAGACCAAGACCATTAAAATATGGTCTCGAGACCGAGTCCGAGTCTCGAGTACTACAACACTGTCTCATGAAACTCAACGACACACACACACACACACACACGTGTAAACTACAGCAGCTCAGATGAAGCAGATTGGAGACTTGACTTTGTCTCAGATGTTTCTCCTTCAAAAAATCAAAACAAGAAGGCCATTAGCAAATGCTAAATACATCCGGAGTCATTATTTGAATACTATTAAAATAGTAGTTTTAATTTCAGTTTTAGGATTTTGTCATGTTATTGTAAACTAACACTAAAAATAATGACAAAAGCACAACACTGAACGTCTGAGACTTCAGCGAAACTATTTTCTTTACACTCATCCAGGGGTGTAAAGTAACGAATTACAAATACTCACGTTACTGTAATTAAGTAGTTTTTTTCAGAAATTGTACTTTTTTGAGTAAGTTTAAAATTGTGTAATTTTACTTTTACTTGAGTACATTTTAAGTGATGTATCGGTACTTTTTCTCCGCTATTTTCCTTCTGTTTGTGGCCGTTACTCATTACATGCTTGTTTTAATTTTATTTTTATCCATCAACGTGATTGGATCGAGTAATCGGTCTCGTGACTGTCATCAATTCAAATTAAGCATAGAAAACTTACCGCCTATTCCTGCTGTTACTCGTGACTGCGGTGGAAGTGCATTCATCACGCATCAATTCAATCCAGATATCAGCGTCTTCCTCTAATATGCTAAGGTACATTTCATATTTCTGCTTAATATGATATTTATATTTGCTGGCCTGTCTACATGGCCTAACATTTGGTATGAGGTTGGGGGTATTGCGAGACGAGTTCGTAATGCGGGGAATTCCCGCTCCTATTTACTTCACAATCACAGGAGAGACGCGCGTCACGATCTGCCGCGTCTCGCGCTCGCCATGCCGCCAGATTCAGAATCAGTGCACCATGTCGTTAACTTGAAATGCATTACTTAATAGGAAATTAGCACAGCTCGTTAATAAACAGCGTTTTTTGATTGATCCATTATGCGATCCGTCTTCATTTGGCAAGTGCACTTGCGCAAAAACATTTTCCATGCTGAACTTTTTTTTGTGTGGATGCTGCTGATAAAACGGCTTCGCCGAGACTTCAGAGACAAAGTGTGTTTGTTTCTTTTGTAAAAGTTTCCTGGATATAACTTCCCTATTTAATGCACAATTGTCCTTTCAAATTATATTATCAGCATTACAATGTGAGTAAATGTAGCTGTGTAAAATGTAAGGGATGATGCCACCCTTCTAGAACAATGCATTTACGTTTAAATTGTAACATAGCATGGAATTAAAGTGTGTAATTAGTGTTAGCTCACTATCTTAGCCTTTTTCAGTGCATTAGTTGAGGTAGTATGATAATATTAGTGATTCTCATTTATCAAAACACTAACATTGGTACCGTTTTGGAGAGAAATTGGGTATTTTTTTATTTTATTCAACCCATCTCTTGGTGTGTGATGCTGAACTATCATATGAATTTCTAAAGGTTTTTGAATTATTTGCACAGTTATGAATATTGATATTTTATGTGCAACAATAACATGATCAGGCCCAGTGGCTTTTCGCCTAATTTTAAATGCTTTTCCCCCAAATAATTTAAATGGTGATGAGTGTACTGATTTGATGCATTTTAAAAAGATGGATGATAGATATTCTTCAATCTTTCTTACAAAGAACAAAGTATAATGTGAATTCCAGTATGTGTATTTTTAAACTTATAAATTGTAGTGCACAGTGTTTATTATAAGGGTTAGAATCGGCACCTCAGTACTCACTACTCACTACTCTTGAGTACTTTTAAATAAGCTACTTTTTTACTTTTACTCAAGTAGTTTTTTGGACAAGTACTTTTTACTCTACTCACACTACATTTTTTGGAATGTAATGGTACTTTTACTTGAGTATGTTTTTTCAGTACTCTTTCCACCACTGCACTCATCTCATTGATATCAGAGAGAAAAATGTAGTTTTATACACATATAAGAGCAAATGTGTCGTTTGTTGGTTCCCGTGTGTCTATATTACCCCGCAGCTCTTTATGATATGAAAGACTGGGGACTCTGGCTGCGCGTGTGACACACCGTAGGTGTTGAAGCTGAGGATGAGACGAGTTTGATGTGCGCCTCACGTCGACGGGGAACATGTAAAGTGAAGTCGCACAAATCTTGGCCTGCAGCGGCGGAGCGGATCGCGGAGAGACCGACGCCAAGCCGTGTTGACGGCATTACAGCAGGAATCTGAGCTAACATGACCAGCGTCTTCAGGAGCTAATGAGCTAATGCGTTATGAAGCCCTCCGGCGAGAGCACGGACTCCTCCCCGATGAGCCAAACTCATTTAATCATCATCAGGAGGACCACAATCCTCTTATCTCCTCCACTTCACATCAACCTGATGGGGAAACATGGAAGAGTTCGCCCCTCAACATTAAAACTGTGCCACTGTTTCCTCACTCTCACGCTCCACAAAAGCACCACAGAAACATTAGTAAAGCACCTTACATAAGCAGTGTGTGATGCTCCACGTCTCCCGGAGACACTACAGGTCGACAGGGTGAAAGATTAACTAATCCATGTCATCATTTTGGCACAATATAGGCTATTATTCATTCATATATGACATTATTCTGCAACATTTTGTAGTTGTAATTAAATTATTGTTTATTAAACTGTTTAATATCACATTTTAATCATGCTGATTTTTGGAGGAGAAAAACTGAAATGGCACTCTTTGTGTGATATTGATTAACTACATAAAGTGATATCAATATTACATTTCCATTTATTCACTTAGCTGACGCTTTTGGAATTGTTCAACACACGGACTCTGGGTCGAACATGTATGGGCGAATCCGGTTGCCATTTGACAACATTGGACGTTTTCCCTCAAGTGCACCGACGGGTGAGTTAAACTCATTATAATATGCAAAACTGTTCTCCACTCACAGCAGTGGGCGTTTACTTCCAAGTCTTTAGTGCGAGACGCCCATAAAAACCGACCGTTTTTCAGGAAGGCTCACAACTTGGGTACAAAATAGCCTAATACTTATTCATTTTGATGTTTTTGAATGCAAAAACCAAGCGAACGTCATAAATTGACCTCAGACAACAATATAATAAAATTTAAAAAGCCAGTTCATGACCCCTTTAAATGTATAAATATACACATTTTCTAACCCCCATATCTTGAATTTTGTGATCATTCACATGCATTCATAAATATATTTTAGGGTCTTGATGTTTGTCAATAATACGAAAGATTTAATCTGGAACGGACAAAACAAATGATAAAGAATGAACCCAAAAGGCTCCAAAAATGAATCCAAAATGTGCATGAAAAAAAAAAAAAAAAAAGTTTTTGCCTGTAATGTCTCTTCTTAAAAGGCTCATAACATGGATTTGTTTTTTTTATTATTATTATTTTAATGTTCCTTAAGTTCACTTATAATGTTAATAAAGCTTTTTCTTTTGTATGAATATGAATATATATATATATATATATATATATTTTTTTTTTTTTTTTTTTTTTGCAGAAAAAATTATTATTCTGTCGTGATATTCTCATTGTGTCTGAAATGGTCAGTTTTTAAAGGGCGTCTTCCTGAAGACTTGTCCGTGAACAGCAGCCGTTGTTATGGCTGACGTTATTGCAAAGGAAAAAGTATGTGCAGTGTTTTTAAAACATTACTTGAAAGTGTTACAGAGGAAGTCAAACATCTACAGAAAAAGAGAAAGACCGTCGTGAATCAGAAACATAATTTGAGAATCACGATTTATTTTTTAAAATATAGATCCCGATTCTGAAGATACGATTCTAAACAAGACAATGATATGTAATTTACTAGAGGGTCTGACAAAACATAACTTTCCACCGTCTATTTAGAAATATTTAATATATTTGAATTAATTACTTTGTTAAATCAGGTTGAGCGAATGATTCAATTAATGAGTCAATGATGAGTAAATAAAACCGTACAAGCCCTTGTCGCCACCTACTGGTGTAACAATGTAATTGATCATCTGAATGTGAAACGATCAAAGATCTGAAACGCTGTGATCGTACTTTAATAGACACAGGAGAATCAGTGTCATTTAGTCTGTGTGTTTGAATCGAAATTGCAATCTTTTAATGATTAATGCAGCTCTAGTTCAAACCACACATCCCCAGCCTTATATCATGTCACGGCTTCAATGCCAAGTACAACGCTTCAGATAAAAGCATCTGCCAAACGCATGAAAATCACAGTTCTTTGACTTGAGTAACTGGTATTTCCACAGAATTTCACAGACTATTTCAATTCAATACGACTGATAGAGTCTCGTTTCCCTTCAGATACTCCAAGAGATGAATTAAATCATTAAGATCCCGATGAAAGAAAAACAATATCTTTAAAGAAGAGACGGATCTGGGTTTCATCTCTGCATGAGAACAGTCGGAATATCTGAATACACTGATCATTTATAAATAAAAGTGACTTGACTTCTGTTTGCAGTTTGAAGTTGAAGCTTTGGAAAGACTAGAGATGCTCAGATGATCAATAATAATGTGCATTTAAGTAGTTCATTATTAATCATTGCATTTATGTAATCAAACAACTCGATGACCACGTACAGAAGCTACAACTGAAGACAACAGAAATACGAGAAGATCAAACCAAAGTGAGAGAGAGGAAAATAAAAATAATCAAACAGCATACCGTGTAGACATTTATATTCACTTTAAGTTTAGTTTATTTTTTTTAATATAAATTTGAACTGCAAGTTCATGTATCTCAGTAAATTCAAATAAAAAGGTGAAACTAATATATTTAGTATATATAACTATACGCATACATGATTACACTTCTCAGATTTCATGTAATTTTTTGAGATTTTGAATTTGGGATTTTCATAAGCTGTAAGACTTTTGCACAATATTCTAATTGCACCTGTACACATTTATATTACTAGTAACAAAAATCTTTTTTTTTTAAATGGATTTAATCTTAGTTTCCTATTATAACCCCAGACCGAACAAGTCAAACACGGTCTGGAAACGCAACAAAGGCATAAAAGGAAAGCCACATGAGAGCAGCGGGACATGAGTGATAATGGAGGTGTTAACTGTAAATGACACACCAATGGAGTATTGAGGGGTCGAGGTGGAAGACAGACAGCATCACACACACACACACACACACACACTCTCTAACTCGCTCTTGGCTATTGTAGTCGAGGGACCAGCAGGACCCGTGATTTCATCCGCACTCTTCCACTGAAGTAGGTCAACCAGTGATAATGGAAGGGCAATGAGGAGCAAGTGCTCTCCTCCTCCTCCTCCTCCTCCCATCTCACTGCCATTACAGCACACACACACCGAGATAGACCCCCTACAGAGACCTCAGAGAACCGTCACTCTCACATCCAGTCACAACACAGACACGCACACACACCATCATTACCGCATCATCTACCTGCTTATTTGCATAAATGGAGAGAACCGTAAACAATGACTCGTGAGTGTGTTCAAACGCTCTTGTCATAATAACCTGACGGCACACGAGAGGGAACGAGACTCTTCTTGAAGAAAACACACACATATATTTACACTACAGATCAAAAGATTGCGGTCAGTGAGATTCATTACGCAAATTCAGCAAGGTCGCATTAAATTTAATGAAAACTGACAGTGAAGACGTTTGTAATATTATTAAAAGATTTGTTTGTCAAATAAATGTGGTTCCTTTGAACTTTCTATTCATCTAAGAATCCTGAAAAATACTGTTTTCAACACTGATAATGATGATATGATGTCTTGATCATCAGATCAGAGTGATTTCTGAAGGATCATGTGACACTGAAGACTGGAGTAATGAATAAATTACACTTTACTGTATATTCACAGATGATTTACACTGGAATAATATTTCACTATTTTTAATGCATTTATGATCAAAATAAATGCAGCAGAAGAGACTTCCAAAAATATATATTTTTTAAAATTTTTTTTTTTTTTTTTTTTTAAATAAACAGTGTGCAAGAAATAATGTGTGCAACAGTGACTGACTTAAACATTAGTTTGTGTGGTGTGTGTGGGCTGGTGATATACGAGATGTCCAACATCAATTCTGAGCGGCTGATATCAATTCAGAGTCAAACCCATCTGACCCATCAGAACCAGTGAAACACACCAGTGACCAGCGGGAAATCTGCTTTACACACCAGTGGCTCGTTCAGCTCGTCCCTCCTCCTCACTGTGTGACCTTTCAGCCTCTCTCTCTCTCTCTCTCTCTCTCTCTCTCTCTCTGTTTTTACAGTAGAAGGTGATTCTGTCCATCTTCTTCTCATGCATAAGTCATTAGAGACCGCGCGGGGATATCAAAGCTGATTTGAGCTCTCACGCTCAATACCAACCCGAACTACACAAAAACACCATCCTAACGCTAAAAACACACTGCTTATCGACCGCCCTCTACATTTATTACTTTTATTTATTCCCCACCAACGCCCATTTATAATTCTTGTAAAGGTCAACAAACAAAGTCATGATAGCAGTCATAATCAACATTTCTCTCAACTTAATAGAGTTAATGTGAGTGACTGCGGTTACACACACTGAGTGGCAGAAACACAAACACTGAGTGGCAGAAACACAAAAACACACTGAGTGGCAACTTTTGTTTTCAGTGTGAAAATCACGAAACGCATCTAAAACGTTTTGAGATTAAAATAATTAATAGGGCTGTCAAACGATTAATCCCGATTAATCGCATCCAAAATAAAAATTTGTGTTTACATAATATATGTGGGTGCACTGTGTATAATTATTTTACATATATAAAAACACAGACATGCATGTATATATTTAATAAATATTTTCATGTATATACTGTATATAGATTTATATATAATTTACATATAAATATAAATATTTTAAATATAAATATTTTTTTTTTCTTAAATATACATGCATGTGTGTGTATTTTTATATATGCAATACAAAATAATTACACACAGTGCACCCACATATATTATGTAAACACAAACTTTTATTCTGGATGTGATTAATCGCGATTAATCAGCCCTAATAATGTAAATTAATTTCATAAATCTGAGGTATATTTGTCCAGACTGCTGAGATTGACAGAATCATCTGGATCCAGGCAGAGAAAGCTGGATTTGCAGTTTTCATTTAGTGTCAGTTTGCTGAATTTAGGGGTAAAATCATTCCTCATAAACTGTATTGTTATATATCGTATTGACAAGACATCAGTTTAATATTTACCATCGTATATTCTGCATGAATTTTAAATAAAAAGGTCTGGCGATATGATGATATAACAGTGATATGAGTGATCACATGGATTTAGACCTATATAGTATTTCTATAAAGCGGATATCCATGATCTCTGGATCTCAGGAACACTATATCGAGTCCAAGCTTTAGTTTAAACTGATAATCGTTTGTTTTACTGGCGTTTCCTCACTCTGAGTCACTGGCTATCTGTCATTGGCCAGTCACTCAGTTAGCCCCGCCCCAAACTCACATGATTGGTTAAGTCACAGATGGTAATGCTGGGCTGCTTTAACACATCAGTGTTCGAACAGTGTTCCTAACGCCCGACTCACAGTGACTGGGAACATGAAACTGTGGTCATTAAATAGTTTGTGGCGTGATCAATGAAAACTACACTACATATAAAATGGTAAAATCAGGCATAAATCACGCAAGAGCACTTTCCTGTGGAGCGACTCCCCTGCTGGCTCACATGATATATGAAGCGCTTCTTAGTGTCTCATTTGCTGGATAAATGTAATGGCGGTTTGCTGTATCTCGGTCAGCATCTACAAACACGGCTCTTACAGGGAGAAATTGCTCATTGGGCCAATTTAGGTTGCATGGCAAACATGTTGTCTCCCAAGTTTCCACTGCCAATCTCGCCAGCAATTGTGGCTTTGAGTCTTGTTCCCTTCAGGCCTGCGACGGGAGAGCGCTCGAGGCAGAAGTCCTGAGCAAGGCATTTTGGCGGCGGTTCATTAAGGGCTCAGCGTTGGAGGAAAAGGCCGTTCTCATTACACCGACGGCCTGAATATGTAGGAGCACGTTCACCGCGAGTCTGACCGATCGGGGGCCAGTTATCAGAAACTGGTTGCGTCTTTTGACATTGTTAAATCCTTCGTTTCTACTTTTTTAAATAAAAGTATTGTTGTGTTTATGTACGTTTTCTATTTATCTACACTTGTTTTAACCCAATTTTGGGTCAAATATGGATAAACCCACACAATGAGTTTAAATTTTAATTTAATATTTGACCAACCCAGCATTTGGTATTTTGTTTTTTACCTTTCCACTGGAACGTCTTACAATTCAGTATAAGCAACACTTTAAAACGTTGTATATTTGTTCTTGTATTGAACTGACTGCTCAATAAAAACAACTGTTCACAAAATGAAAAGAAACTGCCTCCATCTTCTGTTTAAGTCCCGATCATTGTAAGTGACAACAGAAGCCCGTATTTCCTCTGATTGTGCCGTCTTCACTCTGGCGTACGTGTGCATTGTAATCGGTTCTTCAATAATCTCTCTTTTCCTCTTCACCTGTCAGCATACATTTCCCACAAGCCTCTGATTCCCTCTGAAAGCGGCAGAAATGGTTCTGGAGGGATGAAAAGCTTTCGTCTCTGCACCTCCTCAAATATTTGACTCCGTCTGTAATCTGCAACCCTTACACACGTCTGTACGGATTTAGAGACCGATGATCTTCCCTGTCAAAGCAGCTGTTGAAGTACTCCTCTGGTACAGCCGAGGGTCTGAGACCAGAAAACTGGATCACGCACTTTCAACTGTTTCTGGGATAGTTTACTTTTGAACATTTTGTCCATGGTTGTTCAATTACCCTATGAATTTAAATGCTGTGAATATATACACTGCCGTTCTAAAGTTATGGGCTCGTCTCTTATCAAGGCTACATTTAAAAATACAACAACAAAAAAACAATGACAATTTAATATATGAAGAGTTTGGTTCCAAAACGCCATAAACGCCATTTTAAAAAAAAATGAGTTACTGCAAAAATCTGACTTTTCAATACCGACCAGATACAAAACAATGTATAATTTTACGTAAAATGGGATATCCGCCGTGTTATTATGTAATGTTTTCTCCCTTTCTTTCCAAACCGCGACAAACGCCAGTCTTCCTTTTCTGCAAAATGCCGCATATCCGCTAAACCAATCACAACGCACCATTCCACGCAATGTAAACAGTAACGGCAGCGCTTTAACTAACCCGGCTTCCTAGGTTTTCTCTATTTTGTCCTTTCGATCAACAAACAAACAAAAAAATGAATAATTTTGACAGCATTGGTGAACCTGCGGAGGGTAAGGCATCCTGCATGGGTAAACGTGACATCGAAATCGAATCATTTACGTGAGAAAGAAGATGGACTCGGGAGGAGGAAATGCCGGCTGTTGCTTGTTCTCACACGACAGCATCAAACTTCTGTCACGCTGACACACTGACCCCCAGAGGATCTTTTGGAAAACTTTCAGTTGTTTTATTCAAAGTCAACGAAAACCGAGCAGGACCGAGCCAGTTTACAGCTGATCGCCGTCAAAAAAGTTCAGCGGCGACGTCCCAAGGTTGACAACAGCGATATGCATAACGTTAGATCATGCTTAATAAATCATAATTCATGATGATGTGCTCGTCTTAGTTAATGTTTTAATTAAGGTTTTGTTCATCCATGAAGTCATGAATGAAAAACGTTGAACTGTTAAAAAAAACATTGTTAGTTCCTGATGATATGAATTAATGCATAATTCATTTATCCATGAATTCATGATAATTCATGACATGAACCCTTAAAGTGTTAGCGAATATTGTTATATTAAAGCAATGGATTTATAGTATGCACAAGAAATTCAATGTGTATAAAATTTTATTTTGATTAATTGCATTTAAAAAAAAATAAATTATTGGATTTATTGCATTTTGGGGGAAAAACGATCTGTTTTTATAATAAATCTTTGGAAATCAAAACCTGGATTTCATTTTTTATTGTTATTATAACCTACATATGCTATGTGAAAATTTGAAACCGAAAATAGTGGTTTTCACCTTCCCATTTTCAAACTCTTCATATAGTGAAGTGTAATTTATTCCTGAATGTTCAGCATCATTACTCCAGTCTTCAGTGTCACATGACCCTTCAGAAATCACTCTAATATGAGGATCTGATGATCAAGAAACATTTAAGATTATTATCAGTCTTGAAAACAGTTTTTCTCAGGATTCTTTGATGAATAGAAAATAAAAAACAGCATTTATTTGAAAAAGAATCTTTTGTAACATTATAAATGTATTTACTGTCACTTTCGATCAATTTAATTCATTTTTTCCCCCAAAAAATAAAATAAAAATTCTTACTGAGCCCAAACTTTAGAATAGTAGCTTTTTAATGTTACAATTCCTCAAAGAATCCTGATATAAAAATTTTAATTAGAATTAGAAAAACTTTATTAATCCCCAAAGGGGAAATTGCAGTGTTGCCGCAGGATTTAACACACAATACAAAACAAAAACTGACATATACTGATAAATAAATAAAGAGATTAAAAATATTACAAATAATGTATCTTAGCAAGTATAAAATGTATACACAAGTGCAACAGTGCACAAAATGTGAAGTTAATATCACATGTGAATATTGAGTGTTAAATATAATATCATGTCCTTTATATTCACGTGTCATTCAGTCTCCTCTCCCTGCCCAGAGAGTTGTTGTGGATTGTAATGGCAGTGGGTAGAAATTACTTCCTGTAACTTCCTGTAAATAACTGTTTTCAACACTGATAATCAACATAAATATTAGAGTGATTTCTGAAGGATCATGTGACACTGACGACTGGAGTAATGACGATGAAAATACAGGAATAAATTACACTTTACTGTATATTCACATAGAAAACAAATGTAATAATATTTCACAATATTACAGTTTTTTGTATTGTATTTTTAATCAAATAAAGAGAGCAGAAGAGACTTCTTTTTAAAAAACATAAAAAATCATTTGAACTGTAGTGTACTCACACACACACACACAGGTATATGAAAACAATCCCAGCACAGACAGCCAAAGACACAAGCCTCTCACTATAAGACATGCGTGATTCCCTGCGCGTGGAGGTGTCAGACATGCGTGCTGTGTTGGGGACGCTGGGCCTTCAATTATAGTTCCCCGTCCTTCACAGAAGTGACCCGAGCCGGCGCGGGCAGCTGGGCTTCACCCGTTCCAGACCCGAATCCCCCGACTGCCAGCCGGACAGCTGTGATTAATGTGCTAACTGCTCCAGTGAACAACACAACTCCTGAAACCACCAAACATTATCATAACATTTCACCTCTAATCCTAATCAATAACGCCAAGATTTATGGGCCACGCCTCGCAGGACCGGCTGTCCAGAACCTCAAACTGTGCCACCGACCCCCCTCCGAACGCCCTGGCCGGACCGCGACTCAAGAATATTGGGATATAATGAGAAACTGAGTTAGAGACTTCATTTGTAGCACAACACCTCTTCATTTGTATGATCAGTCTGAATGTGAAATGATATTTTCTTTGGGGAAATGCATTCGCAGGAGCTTATATTTCACCATAAAACTCTTCATGCAGATTAAAGCTGCTTTTATTCAGTCGTTTCTGTGATCAATGTCTCCATTTGGGTCTCCGCACAGATTTAGTGGGTGTATATTTATGTATTTATGCGTGTGTGTGTGTGTGTGTGTTTTAAAATAATATCTTATATGCATTATTTTTAATTTAATTTTTTTATAAATGTTTTCATAATTTAGGACATCTATTTTAATTGAAACATTATTCTATTATTAAATTATACTAATATTATTTTATATATATTATTATATATTATAATATAATTATCTAAATATTAAATAAAATATATATAAAATAAAATATATAATAAAATAAAAAATAAAATATAATAATGTTATATAAATATTATATATAATATATAAAAATATTCAGCATTATTTCACATTTTTCACAAATCTAATTGATAAATTTTTGTTTCCGAAAGTTAATATATTCAACACATTAATTCCAGATTCAAAAATATCTTCTTTTATGTTGAACAGAAGAAAGAAAGAAAGTCCTTCAGGTTCAGAACAACATGCGTGAGTGTAAATGATGACAGAATGTTAATTTGAGGATGAACTATCCCTTTAATGAGGTTTCACATGCCTGTCTATTAATGTGGTATTACGCTCTCCTCCGTTCGAAGTGCACAGAAATGAGACAACACAAGTCTAGCAATCTGTCTAGTTAATTTTACCTCAAAGAATCTGTACAAATAACAAAAGATGTGATTGTTTTTTTCTCCTTTTTATTTATTTTTCAAAGCTTTTGCTGTCATGACTCTGTATAACAGCACATCTATTCCCTATAAAAGTAAAGCCCCAAACTGGGTTGCATGTGTTTCTATTGTATATTACGACTAGGACCGTCACTTTACATTCGAAAGTCGATCGCACAATCGATCGGACGAACAAACACAATTTTCGAAAACAAAAATAGGGAATCGATTTTAACATTATTTTTTTTTACCAAAAATGTGTTTTAGTTGGACACATCAGTACAGCACCTTTGAGACTTCTGGGTCTGATCAAGCAAAGCGAGGAGGGTACGAGCATGCCGAAACACACCATCAGCTGGAAGAGGACGAGTGCAGGTCAGGCCGTTATTCAGTGTGGAAAGCCTTGAAAATGGCCAAGCACTGCATTATTTCCCCGCAGGACAGTGTGGAGCCGCTGGATAACCTGACGCCAACCTTCAGCCAAAATCTCAACGCAGCGTAAGTAACCGTGTCCATTACCAGAGCGTCCTGCTTTGCAGAAAGTGTCTTTTTTCCCGAAAGCAGGCGCCACTTTTATGCAGCCATCAGACCATAACTGGAGCTTGAGCAGGAATATGCCCGACACATCCTGCAGAGATATATATATATATACAACACAACACATCTCGGCTTATAACGAGAGCTAGCAACATCAGATCTGTAAGAGGGTGTCTACAGATATAAACAAGTTACATCTAAGACTTTTTAATGCCAATTTGAATGAAATTAAGACCAAACCTGTGATGGAAATACATTATATTACAAACATGTATGTAATATTTAATGTTTAAGCGAAGTAATTTAATATTTTAACTACTTGTTTAGTGAACTAAAATCAATGTTACATTTGCAATCGGGAGAATATTCAGAAAAAAAGCTCCTGTCATGTTATGTTCCTTAACTATATCATATGTTATAAATAAACTCAACATTTTGAACATTACCTCAGTATGTTTCTTCTGTGTTTTGATTTCTCACTATAAACTCTCTCACAGAGACGAGCGAGTCTCAACAGCGCTACCACAAATACATCATCATCATCATCATCATCATCATCAATCGCTGTTTATGTAATAAAATCAGAATCATTCTCGTGAGTCGATGCTTCACTGTTATCTGATGGACATTGGGTCTGTCAGACTGGAGACATTTTAGTGGTAACGTGACCAGAAATATTTAAGACCCATCGAAGCTGAATTTCAGACATTTTAATACTTTAAGGCCTTTTATTAGGAAAACTTTAAGGCTTTTTAAGGACCCGTGGCCACCCTGTACACAGGTAACCCAAAACATTCACAAGCGGATCGCCACATTCTGCTTTTATCTCTGTGAAACAACAGGTTTTACACCCTTTGGACAAACACAAAGTCTTTTATGTCTTTCTTTTGATTTACAAAAGAAATTCTAAGTAGAGTTTCAATAAATATATTATTATTATTAATATTATTTAATGTACTTTTTTAACTTCTAATAATTATTATTATCTATTAAAATATAATTTTGCAATATTTTTCATACTTAAAAATAATAATAATTTTTAACAAATTTTTCACAAATTTAATTGTTAATTTATTTATTTTTTGTAATGTTTTCGTGCTGTTAAATAATTTTTAAAATGTGATAAACACATAAATTCAAATGATAGTTTCTGGATGAACTATCCCTTTTTATTTCTGGATGAACTATCCCTATCCCTCATCCCCAAATCTGTCTATTATTGAGGAACATCAGTTTTTAGATTTACGCTCTTTTCCGTTTGAAGTGGCGGCTCTTTACCAGAGTAACCCGTCATACGGATCAGACATTACACTGTTGTCACCAAATGAATCCACTCCTTAGTACTTTCCCATGTGAATGCAGGAAAGGTTTCCATCATCTCTAATGAGCCGAGACGCCGAAAACACCCCAGCAACAGTGTGTCCCTCACCAGAACCTCACTGGACCACATGTGTGTCAGTGTCGCCACAAACAACATCTCCTGCAATGACAGCAAACTGAAGAAACCGCATCAGAACCCCGGAGGAAATAAGAGGATTGTTCCCGCTTCGCTCTGATTCAGAGAAGCGTATTGTTTCATAAGAAACCAATGTGATTTAAAGGGGGAAGAACCTCACATCCTTCAGTACAGGAAGATCATCAAACACATCACACACACATCTGTTCCCCAGACAAACACACTGGAACAGGAGATGTGTGTCTCCCTCCAACTGTGAGCTTCATATTATTACATTTGAAGCAGGTGAGATTAATGAGCTTAAAGACAGAAAGATGGAAAAATGGAAGGAAGGAAGGAAGGAAGGAATGAAGGAAGGAAGGAAGGAAGGAAGGAAGGAAGCAGGGAAGGAAGGAAGGAAGCAAGGAAGGAAAAATGGAAGGAAGATAGGGAGATGGAAAAATGGAAGGAAGGAAGGAAGGAAGGAAGGAAGGAAGGAAGGAAGGAAGGAAGGAGGAAGGAAGGAAGGAAGGAAGGAAGGAAGGAAGGAAGGGAGAAGGGATGGAAGGAAGAAAAAAATGGAAAAAGGAAAGAAGCAAGGAAGGAAGAAAAAAATGGAAGGAATGAAGGAAGGAAGGAGGGAGGAAGTGAGGAAGGAAAGAAAATGGAAAAAGGGAAAGGAAGGAAGGGAGGGAGGAAGAGAGAGAGGAATGAAGAAAGAAAGAAAGAAAGAAAGAAAAGAAAGAAAGAAAGAAAGAAAGAAAGAAAGAGAAAGAAAGAAAGAAAGAAAGAAAGAAAGAAAGAAAGAAAGAAAGAAAGAAAGAAAGAAAGAAAGAAAGAAAGATAGATACATAGATTTTTAATAAGTTTTTAATAAAAAGTTTTTTAATCATTTATACATAAATATTATTTTTATAAATGTATATTTTTATTATTTGATTTGTTTGATTTATAGCTTGTGTGTGTATATATTGACATATGTTATAAAAATAAAATATTTGTATAAAAAATGTATTGATTATAGTTTTTTTTAATTATATACATTATATATAGTATAATAAAAATGTGTTTTGTTTTTCAGGGAAGCTGCTCTCGTAGGGACCCTGTGGCCACAGCGGGTTCGCCGGACCCGTTCTAATGTCATCAAGAGGACCGGGCCGCTCGGGTCACGAGGTGTGAGAGGTCAAAGGTTAACGACATTCCCAGCCAGGTGGTGCGGCGACGCCCCTAGCTCTCCTCTCCCTCTCGCCTTCTCTTTCTGCTCTATTTTTGATGAGTACAGGGACCCGGAGAGCTGGCTCTGTGGCGTTAATATTTCATACAGCCATGCAATAACACCGACAACATCTTCCCCTCGCTGCCATGCCCGTCGGCGGCGGCTCAGAGGCACGCGGAGAGCAGGTGTAATTTGCAAATGCTAATTGAACTCCGCCACGGGTCAGCGAGCTTTCCTGTCTTCTCAAACCTCGACGCACACGGGCCTCGAGCGCAAGCCTTCGATATGAGACTCACCGTAAAACAGGGGAAACCGGCCAGAATCCCATCATCTGCAGACCGAGCCGTCTGTCCCGGCCCGTCCACACGCACGAGGACACATCCTTGAAGAGCCTCTCCTCTGATCATTCAAAGCTGTTTTAGACCGCTCTAGTGTTAGACAAGTCCATAGACTAATGGAAGTTAGAGTGTTTCCCAAAAATAAAGACCGACTTAATTTAGACCAACACAATTAGACACCCCAGGCTAACTTAGGTTTGAGACTCTGTTACCGTGGCAACCAGCAGTGACGACCAGTTACACTACAGACAGGCACTTTCCTAATTACACATGTCTTATTGTTTCTAAAAAGTCTTATTTTACCCAGAATGCATTGCAGTGCAGTCCTGCTTAAGATAGTCAGAGTCTTCAGTGCAGTGGTCTGATTTAGACGTCTATCTGAAGTCTGACTCTACTATATCCAAGCCGTAGTCAAAGTCTGTCTTTGTGAAAGCGGCCCCAGGGTTGGATGGAGTAGTATCCAAAAAACACGAAGCAAATTTCACTGATTATTTCTCATCATCTTTATATAATTAAAGGATAATGCCGGTATTTAGCACTTTGAGTCTATTTTCTAGTTTGTTTTGGACATCTATTTTACTCACCGAGTGGTTAGTGGTGTTCGTTGACGATTGAAAACAAGTAGCATAGCGAAATACGGTTTCTGACGTGTTTTATTTGGCATTTTGTAAAATCGCATTGATTTCTGTTGGAGGACTCATTGCTCGTTGATATTACTGCGATACCATCATCAAGTGGTCGGGAGTGCGCTAACGCTTCAGACTCAAAATTGATTGAAATCAGGCCATCCTTAAAAATATTTTGGTTTGCAGTAACAGCAATTTTTTTTAAAAAAAGGGTCGGTAGGTAGGTCTATATTTTTTTTTTCAAGATTCAGTGTAAAAAAAAAAAGTACAATTTTGGTCATGGTGATCGTGAATTTAAAAAAAAAAAATGCATATTGTGACGTCACTGACTGTCTACAAACTCTGCATGCACCGCTAGGTGTTAATGCAACCGGTTACATTTTAGGCCAGTCACAAAATGAATAAAATATCTATTTGTTATGCATATACATGAGATAAGCAAAAACAAGTACAAAACACATGGTCAAACAAAGAATACAATTACAAATTAGATACAAATTAGCCTATATACACAGTGCTTTAATTTCAGGAAGGTCTAAAATTAGCTACTTTTACTTTTGTGTTGCTCTGTCTGAAAAGAAATTTAATTAGTAATCAAATGTAAAATGACACTGCATAGTTTATCATAGTTAGATTAATGCTTATTAAAGTTTAAGTTATTCATTCAAGAGCTGTGAGTGATTTTTATCTGCCTTTTGTTGTTTGATTCGCATTGGCTCAATCGTTACATGTTTATTAGACTACTGCCCCTTTAATACCGAATGCAGAACTCTACTGTAATAGATGACTGATGCACCATCATTTTCTCCCAACTATTTACGTCCAATTAAGACATAAACTGTGTTTAAATGAATCTCAGAGCAGATCATTTTTATATTTTATGTATATTTGATAGTTTAGATGCGCACATGAAGCCCAAAATGAGGCTATAGCCTAGTTTTCTTGTCTCGTTTTAGTGCATTTCGGAGCTCGCGTCGCTTTGTTAACAGCGTCTCTTGCGCAGACTTTTGTGCTTTTAACAGCTCTTTTAATGATTGAACGCGTCCGCAGTTTAGCAACAGTACAGACTGCATTTTACAACAATCACTGATCGTGCTGATTCTGACGGTACGTTTGGGCTTTAGGAAGAAATGACAGCGCAACGCTGTGAAGGGAAGGAAGTTGCGCTAGACAGAATGCGTCTGTAATGGCTTCGTCTCAAATATCTTCTTTTTATAATCTTTGAAAGCAGAAATCTATACAATTAGAATAATATCCCAGATCTAAAGTGTAGGTAACCACGTTCTGTCCTCATTGTCACTCATTAACCAGGGCTGTCGTGCTGCGCGCGCTGTGGCTCCGGGTGAGAGATCGCTCTCTCTTCTGGACTGCGAATAGCAAAATTGCATCACAGACAAATTGTTTAATATTATTATTATTATATACAGAAATGGTTGATATTCAGCCCCTTTGCCCGTTTAAAACCGGGTTTACCAAGCGGAAACACTGAATGAAACGAGCAAACAAGCCATATGATATAGGCTATGACACGCGTAACGTTAAACCAATGTAAACATAATCGGATGACTGTATGACGCCACGGGTTTTTATTTAAAAAGAAAGAACGTAGTTCTTTCACAATACTAACTAAAATATAATTAATTATTTTATTGAATTTGAATTAGTCGTTTGAAGAGTAAAAAAATTTTTTAAAAAAATCGGTCGGTCTGAACGCAAGTTACAACCGGCAAGTCGGTCGGACTAAAAGAAAAAAAAAAAAAAAATTGGGTCGGCCCTAAATTGACAGGGTCGGTCGGGTTACGGCAAACAAGAATATTTTTAAGGGTGGCCTCATACATTGCGCCGATATATTTGTTTTTAATCATCAACGAACACCACTGTTTTGAAATCAAACGTTAAGGGGTGTTTTATGTTTGTGCATGCCGGTCGACAGCGGTCAGAGGCGATCAGGACCCATCGGCAACATTTCTGTGTCCACTACTCTAGTTCATCCAAAACAAATTAGAAAATAGCAGAATTCTGCTTTAAGTCCGTTTGCTGTGGTAGTTCTTCATCTCAAAAGTATGAGTATGACATATCAATACTAGTGATGCACCGATGTGAAAATTTGTGGCCGATACCGATAACCGATATTAACATTGCTGTTATGGCCGATACCGATATTTACCGATGTCGATATCCCTGTATAGAAAACACATAGCGAGGATTAGGGCTGCACGATATTGGTAAAAAATGACATTGTGATATTTTATTTTTCTGCGATATATATTGTGATATAAAAACAATTTCACCAGATTACTTAAATTGCTCTATTTGGAAAGAATGAATCATTCTAGAATGACTGGGGTAGTTTTGTCATGGAGTATATCCACAGAAACTAATATTAATAGAATGTTAACAAAATTTGTTAACATTCTATTAATCTATTAACCTTACACTTTACAAGAAGGTTCCATTTATTAAAGTGTTCATTTAATGTACACTTTAATAAATGGAACCTTATTGTAAAGTGTTTCCGATTTATGTATCTTGAGCTCAGTGTTGGACAGATCAGTTGTTTTAACCATTCATTAAAGTGAATCGGTTCAAAGGAGTCATTAGTTCGCGAATCGGACGTGTCATTAACGGACCACGGCACGCGTTGTGTGATTATCCAGGCAGTTTAGAACATCGCACGAGATTTGTCTCGACTTATTTTTACAGTCTATGGTCTCGACAGTCGACACAGAAAACATTTCATCAACACGATAGATTTTTTTTTTTGGTTTATTGAAAGTGTGGTTTCACAATTCACAACCAGTAGTTCAGAAGAAAAAAACTTCGGTCTTCCGACCTTTTACCATCGTGTATTCTCAAAGATATTCAGTCAACTCAATTCATAAACATGCGTGAGGGGGAGAGAGAGCAAGACATTTTGAAGACGGCGCGCGTGACCGTGCTTTCACTCTTGTTCCCTCCGTTAAACAAGCGAAAGACATTTTGAAGACGGCGCGCGTGACCGGTGCTTTCACTCTTGTTCCCTCCGTTAAACAAGCGAAAGACATTTTGAAGACGGCGCGCGTGACCGGTGCTTTCACTCTTGTTCCCTCCGTTAAACAAGCGAAAGACATTTTGAAGACGGCGCGCGTGACCGGTGCTTTCACTCTCTCTTGTTCCCTGAGTTAAACAAGCGAAAGACATTTTGAAGGCGGCGCGCGTGACTGGTGCTTTAATTGACTCTCGTTCCCTCAGTTAAACAAGCGCACCAGTCACTCATCTACATCACTTACCGGTCAAATATGGCTTTGGCGGGACAAAAATACGCATTAGGAAGGCTGGCAGAAAACAGCTCACCAGTTCCAGTCTTCGTGCGCTTGATGTTTAAACGCACTTGCGCTTTTAATACGCGTGCAAAAACAAACATCCCCGCCCCCACGCAAGTCAAATACACAGGGAATGATCATCGGCCTGTTCACATCGGCCCTATTTTGACATCGGAACGATACCGATGTGTAAAAAATTGACCAAATCGGCCGATATTATATCGGCGGCCGATATATCGTGCATCACTAATCAATACTAAGAGAAATATGCTTTCAGCTTTAAAATCATCTTTATAGTCAATTCAGAAGCAAAAAACTGGTTAAAAATGCTGCCATAGGTCAGAAAAACAGTAAGCCCCGCCCCAAACTCACACCATTGGTTGAGCTAATGTCGTTACGTTCGAATCGATTGGCACAGAGAACTGGAGGGCAAAACTACAGCACAGACATGTCCATTTTCCATCGGTTTCAAGCTACCAATATTTAGACTCAAAAAAAGGGAAAAATATGTGAACTAAACAAGTGTTGTGCGAGAGAGATCACCCGCACAGTCTGTCAGTCACTAAAAACAGTGGAACACGAAACGCTTAACGTGAAAAAGGTTTAAAAATTGATATTAAATAATCAAATTATTGATGATGCATACCATATAGAGGCGAGAATATGAATGCATTGTGTTTGCATCTACTTGCATGTATATAGTGTGCATGATCAATAAGGTTAAATTGGTATTATTACTATTATTATATTGAATTTTGGTCCAAAATAACTTTCTAATGCATTAAACCACATTAAGCATTTTCTTACAAATGCTTAAAGGAACACTCCGACTTTTTGGGACTTTAGCCTATTCACCTTACCCCCCAGAGTTAGATAAGTCCATACATACCTTTTTCATCTCTGTGCGTGCTATAAGTCTGTTTGACGCACCTACCGCTAGCCTAGCTTAGCACAAAGACTCGATGTGACTGGTTGCAGCTTTCATACTGATCCAAATGAGTGGCAAAATAACGCAAACGTTTTCCTATTTACATGTTGTGATTTGTATAGTCACATAATGTACAAATAACAAAGTCAAATGAGACACAGACATCTTTTAACCGTATAAAACCTGGGAACTATTCTCTGAAGGCGAAGCACTGCTACTTTGACGGCGTAATAACCGCATCACCGGAGACACGCAGTGGTGAGGAGCGGAGAGTTCGCTCAGTGTTTGGGTAATAGAGTCAGCAATTTATAAAGTAAAAGCGTAGTTTAGAGTCATGGGTTTTCGCTCTATTGTAAATAGCTGCGACAGTAAACAGGGGAGGTAATACCATGTTTCAAAGAATTCCAACTAAAAACGCTGACTGGATGAAGAAATGGCTAACTTACTCTGGATATTTATCCAAACACACCTAAGATTATCAAGGGACATTACGTTTGCTCGGTACATTTCAATGAGGACGACTATTTTGAAAAAATGGAATTTGCCACACGGACCATAATGTGCTGAAGGATACGGCCATCCCATCGATAGCACAGACAGGACAAGTGGATCACCTGCGGCTGAGGTAAGTGTTCCGTTATGTTTTTAGATGACCTACTGTAACAGTGCCTTTAGCCAGAGCTAATGTAACGTTAGTGACACTATTATATGATTAGGGTATGAATATGTTTTTTATCTTGATGCGGTGCGGACGCGCTTGGAAAAAAAAAAACGAGCGCGTTCACCGCGTTTGAACTTGCACCCTGCGCGCGGCGCGCCTAGTAGCCTAAATTTGAAATAACCATGGAAATAACGAACTTGAGCGTGCAAAAGGGTACGATAGGCTGTGAGTTCATTGTGCAAAAACAATTTGTGCTATTACTTTCCCCTTATTCTATCCTATAGTAATGCAATACTGTATATTATATAGGCTACTGTTGAATACATTTGGTTCAGCTAATAAATTGCATTTTAAAATATATTGATTCCTGTAATAATAATTATTTATTCATGTGATATTTATAAATCTGGGTGCGTTTTTGGTTGGAAATCAATGAAACATGGTACTGTATTACCTGGTCTCCCCTGTTTATTGTCACAGCTCATACAATAAAGCAAACACCCGTGATAAACTATGCTTTTCTATCTAACGTTAGTAATTGCTGACTCTTTATTCCAACACTGAGCGAAGCGAACTCTCTGCTCCTCGTCACGGTGCGTCTCAGGTGATTGTTATCACTCTGCCCAAGTAGCAGTGCTTCGCCTTCAGAAAATATAGTATTTATACGGTTAAAAGATGTCGGTGTCTCACATGGCCTTGATATTTGCACACTCTGTGACTATACAAACCACAACATGTAAATAGGAAAACGTTTGCATTATTTTGTCACTCATTTGGATTAGTATGAAAGCTGCAACCATTCACATCCAGTCTTTGTGCTAAGCTAGGCTAGCGGTGGGTGCGTCAAACAGACTTATAGCACGCACGGAGATGAAAAAGGTATGTATGGACTTATCTAACTCTGGGGGGTAAGGTGAATAGGCTAAAGTCCCAAAAAGTCGGAGTGTTCCTTTAACACAAAATTCAGCTTGCATCTGTTGGCCTGTATATAGTATGCATCGTCATTAAGATGTACTGACGTCGGTCTTTTAATATCACTGTCTTAATACATTGGTAAAAATAACATTACAAACCTGCTTTGGGTGTGACGTGAACACTGAATACAGACACTCAAACAAGCGTTTCGTTGGCAGAAACGAGACGTTTTCCCAGGCTGGATTCAGACCTGTAGCATCTGACAGTCATTCAATAAGGCCTACATTATTATTATCATTATTAGATGTTCTGTAAATAATCATTAGAGTGAAAATTGAGAGCAATAAAGGGAGATAAAGCACTTCCAGGTTGAAGCTAACGCAGGTGAAGAGGTCATGAACGCATTAGTCAGTCGTTGATCATCATTAGCGTTTTCCTAACACCTGCTTCTCTAAACCGAGGTTCTCTCACGTCATCAGCGCTCGAAAACCAGATGCTACTGTTTACCCGTGAATACAGTGTGTGATATTGAGAATTGCAACACAAAAAATAATGCTCATGAGCAAAGTTTAAAACGTGTTTTCATTTGTGTAGGCTAATCAATAAAAATACAAATATGCAGAATTGCTGATAGCAACAGAATTGGCATTCTATCAGAAGCATTTTAATTGCAACTAAAATGTCAGCATAAACAATTCAATTTATAAGCGCTTTGTCAATCTTTTCCTTTGGTTTGTCATTAAAACAGCTCTTCAAACGCTGATTCTCGGTAATGAGCCTACATTTACTTGGCAAGCCAAACCGAGGGGTTACAACAAGAAGAAACAAACTTTGCTGCATGCATTCCCAGTGTTTCTGTGGCTGATGTGTGTGTCCAGCATCCAGAACCAACGGTCAGCAGTAAATCCTCATTATTAGTGCTTAAAGTGACACGTCAGGGTAAAACACGGGTCAACAGCAAATTCAAAACACACGTGAGTGCAGCGAAGCCGTATATATCAGTCCTCACGTCTCGCTGCGTTGTGCTCGCGACCCGGCTTTAATTAGGGTCAAACATCGTTGCATGTGTTTGTTTTCATTTGTGAGATTTATACGTCTTCATTTAGCAGCTGGCAAACACACAGCAGACGTTCAACGAGCCTAATCGTTGAAAGAAAATGCAAAAAGAGGGAAACCTGCACGCACGAGTCAGCTCTCAGCACACGTCAGATAAACACACGTTTATGAGGGTATTTCAGATAACGCGGCGGAGAGATACGCCTTATATTGCCGTATATATTGTTTCTGGCCTCCATTCAGAAGCTTATCTGCTCGACATCCTTCACTCTCGATGCGCCGCACAAGCATTTCTGCGGCTTCATTGGAGAAATTAAATACATTTGAATCAGCCATCGAGCCGATAGGGCGTATAAACACTTCCTGTCAATATTCACGTCCTATGAAATGTGTTAATGCGTGCCGCTGATCTGCTGGCGATAACACACTCCTGCACATTGTTCATATCTGCGGTCGATTCTTTCACACAGCAGTTTACGTCCAGTCATTCAGCAAAACAACGACTTCTTTTTATCATCCGTCACAGACGGCAAGCCAACAGTGATTCCTGCTCATCAGAGAAAGCCTGCTTCGATCGGTCCAAACACACAGTCCCTACACAGATTCCTCCAGATAACGAGAGAAACACTGTCTTCAGTGGGGCACATGTCATCAAACCTCGGACACAAGAGTTAAACTACACTGTGACAAGACACGAATGACTCCTCGAATCACGCATCTTACGATGATGGCGCAACAGGACGTCCTTTAAACATTCAATTAGAATGATAAAGTTAAAGTGTTACATTACAAGAACATCATGAATCAATATTTTATACAAACTCTCACTACTGGATTCATATCTTACTTAAACCAAATGCATGTGATGCTGTGTTAAACATGAACAAGTGTGAGTGTCGCTTTCGATTAGAATTACAGCTGTAGAGCAGCTCTGCGGTGTGTTGTGTGCAGAAGAAATGCCCTCAAAGAGGCGGAGCCTCAGAGCCACACCCACCGATTACATCACCACCACTGACCAATGGGAGTTTAAAGGGTTAGTTCACCCAAAAATGAGAATTCTGTCAGTATTTACTCACCCTCATGTTGTTCCAACCCCGTAAGACCTTCGTTCATCTTCAGAACATGAATTAAGATATTTAAGATATTAAGATCACTTCTGCATACTAGTCCATAGGCTACTTGCTGGCATCGAAAAGTCATTAAAGACATCGTTAAAATAGTCCAAGTGACTACAGTGGCTCAATTTTAACTTTATCAAACGACGAGAACACTTTTTGTGCGCCCAAACAAACAAAAATAACGACTTTATTTCAACTATTCACTTCCTTCTCTATGGGCCTGTAGTCAGTTAACGTAGTGTGATTGCATAGAGCTACGTCACACGTAGGCTCACTATTGGCCGACGCTGGTCATGTGTGTGATGCGTGTGACGTATAATAGCAGAAGCTTACGCTATTAAACTAGTAACCTGACTCGCGCAGAGGGAGAAATAAACCAATAGTTGAAATAAAGTCGTTTTTTTTTTGTGGTTTTGGCGCACAAAAGTATTCTCGTCGTTTGATAAAGTTAAGATTGAGCCACTGTAGTCACTTGGACTATTTTAACGATGTCCTTTAAATGACTTTTAGAGGCCATCAATTGTCATTCCCTCAAGAAGCCTATGGACTAGTATACAGGAGCGATCTTAATATCTTAAATATCTTAATTTGTGTTGCGAAGATGAACGAAGGTCTTACGGGGTTGGAACAGCATGAGGGTGAGTAAATACTGACAGAATTTTCATTTTTGGGTGAACTAACCCTTTAATGGCTTTTCTAGAAAATTCACTTCAACAAGACTCCAGAAATGAACTTTGTCATCATTCCTCAATTTTGCTGGAATAATATGAGCTTTTTTTCAGTTATAACTTTAATTTTAGTTTCAAGTTTTCATTTTGTTGTGTGCTTTTGTCATTTTTATTAGGTTTTTTACACTATTGATCTTTTTTGTATGCGAAATTCAGTTCTGTTTTATACTGCATTATTATTAATTTTTACACACAAGCCTCCACATGTGCTGGGGAGCAGGACTGGATCTGTGAGGGGTTAACCAGTGCAGTTCAGAGTTAAAAGGCTGGTAAGTGGCTCTATTAGTCGGGTCAAACAGCAGGGAGGAGTGGAGAGACGACCCCAGGAGATGTGTGTGTGTGTGTGTGTGTGTGTGTGGGGGGGGGGGGGGGTCCAACTAGGGCACCAGATGCAGTCGGGACGTGGACAAAGAGCACACGGGGAAAAGGGATCCTGCAGGATGTCGGAAGGGTCGTTTCTAATATTCAAACCCGAAAAATTGGAATATGGTGCAAAAGTTCATTTATTTCAGTAATTCAACTTATAAGGTAAAACTAATATATTATATAGACTCATTACATGCAAAGTGAGATATTTCAAGCCTTTATTTGTTATAATTATGATGGTTATGTCTTACAGATATGCAAACCTTTTCCCAAAATGTTAATTTTGGATTTGGGGTTTTCATAAGCTGTGAACCATAATCATCATTATGTGTGTTCGCTGCAGGCGTGACGTGACGAGCTAGACACGCTCCGAGACTGAGCCCTTCAAGAAGGGACCCCTTCTTCTCTTGTAATATGTTTATAAACAGACATAATTCAAGCATTTCCATGTAATTAGATTTCTCAAACGTAATTCCGACCAACCAGCTGACGCATCACGACGTTCGTGTTCGACTGGTCGAGACTGTTTTCCAAGATGGCTCCTGTCTGTATACACAAAGTGAACTGTCTTTATAAAGTATCTTCTTATTAAACGGTCTGTACACTTACAAAGTTCTCAATGTTTTGTTCTGCATGTATGGAGCCTCATTATGTTACTGCGTTAGTGTGGGGCTATTATGAGCCTTGTTAGTGGTATAAACTAGCGATTTCGTTTACTTAATCTATGCCCTATATACTAGCGTTATAAACAGATTTTAGAGATAAAAACCTTTACATTCGATTATCATGAAAACAAATCCCAGAAAACGGTCGACTCGGTACCAATGTGTTATTAGACGCCACTGTTGAGTTTTTAATTGTAGTGTCTGTTCTCTGACTGAACTACATGACTCACTGAAATCAAATCGGCGGTAGGTGAGCAAGTGATTGCTTCTGAAACACCGGTAACACCGACTATCATAGCAAGCCTGGTGGAGAGCAGAAACACAACTGCACATGTGAGTGTTATAATGGTCTCCGCCACATGCCGATGCCTCTGGGCAGGTTATCAATTTGTTGACATCCACACCCAATTTCAAATCAGCCTCGCCTCCTGTTCTGCTTCCGGCGAGTGGCCGGTGGGCCGCACTCGAGGTCCGGGTAATGAAAGCCACGTGTCTCAGGTCATGTTTGCACTCACTCAAACCTGCAAACGGGCCTCATCTCAAAGCCCGTCAGTCGTCGTACGGGACCTTCCCTTCATTAGCACCTCTTTACAGGTGACCCTGTGACCCTGGCAGATCCAGAGCTCTTCACCCTCCTGGTCTGAAGACTGATGGGTATTATTTAGCCGATGTTTGCTGGCTGGCCCTTATTCTAGGAGGAAGTCAACGGGTGAGCGAGCAAGACCAAACAATAGAGATGTTTAAGTCTCAGTTGAAAACTTATCTTTTTATCTTAGCTTTTAGTTAAGGGTTTTCTGTTCATTGACATAATAACGTAATTTTCTCTCTCTTCTATACTAATCTCACTATACAGTTGTGTGAAGGTGAACGTCTAAGAGTGTGTAGTCATTTGCAAGGCATGGTAAATGTTTTTATACAGGCATGCTTTAATTCTAACTGTGAAGCACTTTGGGAAACACCATTATTAAATGTGCTATATAAATAAATAAAAGTTGAAAAAAAAAATTCTAAAACTAACATTTGTTGTCTAAAATAAAACAAATGTATAAGAATATTGAATAAAAACTGGAATAGTTATACTAAAATAGCACCATGTGCTTCTGCAATAAGGTGGATAAATATTAAATAAATATATATTACTTTTACTTTTTTTAAATAAAATGTACTAAAAATTAGAGAAAAAATAAATAAGACAAAATAAATAAAATAATAAATAAAAATTAATAAAATAAAAAGTACATGCAATTTAAAATAATAAAAAAGTACATAAAATAAAATAAGTAAAATAGTGCACATAAATAATATAAGATAAGAAGATCAAAAAATAAATAAGACAAAATATAAACAATTAAAATATATAAAATAATAAATACAAATAAATAAAATAAAAAGTATATCAAATTTCAAAAACATAAAAAAGTACATTAAATAAAATAAGTAAAATATAATAAAATAGTGCAAATAAATAATACAAAATAAAAAGATCAGAAAATAAGAGTCGTCAGGTCTGCCTTTGAAGTGCCACGCTCTGACAAGCCCAAAGACAGGAGCGCGCCATCGGCCCCGGACTCATTAAACGGGCCCCTGCGATGACCCTCTCTGTGCTGTGGGCCTCACCAGCTGTTTCTGAAAACCACCATCTCATTTTTTCATTTTTTTACGAGCTCCGCCTATTAATCTCTGGGCGCGATGGTGGTGATGATAGTGCTTTAGACAAGCGGACGATTTCATCTACTAATTAGCGGCTTTAGTTTCATTTTCCAGCCTCGGCGGTGCGTTTTACCAACAGAGCTTTCAGCACTTTTGCCAATTAATAGGAGACGTCTCAATTCATTGGTTTAATAAATGTGTTAATTTCGCGAGCAGGAGGCAGAAACAGCGACATCATCAGAGATGAATTCACTCTGATTTAATATTTTGGATGAGGCTTAAGCGTACAGGACTGGAAATTCATTAGAAAGCTTAATCTCGCTGTGAAAAGCGTGGGTGCCGATGAACACGTCCTCGACGAACGAGCGGCCGGATTGGAGAAGACTTTTCCTATTACTGAATCCGGGCCTTCAGAAGCGCCGCTGCTAATGAACCTGAACGCCTCCATTATTAAGTTACCACAGAAAATCCTCAAGGCAAATGTTCTTCTAGTCTGTGAAGGAAAACATCTTTACAAGATAATGGCCTTTCCTCTAATTACAATGTGTGTAAGCGCTTGTGCTCGGCGCAGGACCTCTTCCCTTTGAAGAGCGTTGGGTCGCCGATCACGCTAAACTTTCTATTTTCAGCTCGTCACATCTCAAAAGAGGAAAATGAGAAGAAGAAAGAGGGTTTAATAAAAGAAGATGACAAAGCCTGGGAGAAAGGCAGCGACGTCTGCATTAGCTGGAATATAACTGTGCTGTGAGTTTAAGAGTTAAACCGTTCCTATTAAAATCATCTCAAAATGGACAAATATGGGCTGATACATCAATCTCACTGATACTCGCTGTTACAAATTTATTTCTGTGACAGAAAACATTTTTTTATTGTTTTTAAATTAAATAATGTAGATATAAAAATGTAATTATATACAATATGAAGAGTTCAGATGCAAAAGCCTCTAAATGCAATTTGAAATTTTCTTCTTTAATGATGATTTTTATCAAACTTGTATATTTAAGTTCAGTAATTTCACTTAAATAACAATTAATAGGTAATTATCATTGCCATTTAAGTGAAATCACTGAACTTAAATACACAAGCTTGATAAAAATGATCATTCTAGAAGAAAATTTCAAATGGCACTTAGAGGCTTTTGCATCTGAACTCTTCATATATATATATATATATATATATTTATTTATTTATTTATTTATTTATAATAATATATCTAGATATCTAAATTTTTTAATTCATTTTTTTGTACTTAAATATATTTAAATTAAATGAAGTATGTATTATTTATAATGTTTAATTAAAATAATATTTATTAAGAATAATTTACTAAAATATTGTGATATAAAATCTAATTTATATACATAATTTAAAAATACATTTTATTTTATCATATTAACATAATATAACAGACAGACAGACAGACAGATCTCAACCCCTAATTAATAAGCTGAAAATCCAATCATTTGCATGTGGACACTCTCCACGAATAATAATGACCACAACAAAATAAATATCGATTTGGTTTGCTAAACTCTTCCCAGGGGAAAGGGGATTTGATGGAAACCCGTGTATATTCCAAGGACACCAGGACGCTCTTTATAGTCGCAGCGTTAACAATATTCCCATCAACAAGCGTCCGCGCGTCCTCACATCTCACCAGACTGAACATCTGATTCCTCCTCGCTGCGTTCTCGCGTTCGCTCCCTCTTCTCCAACCATGTGAAGAAACTGCGAGAGAAATTCAAACGTGTGTGAAGAACTCCAGTGATTAATCGTGAACGTAATGAAGACATCTGCATGTCAGATTTACAGAGACGGATCTCTTTATTTCAACACAGAGCCCTCGAGACACACACTCACTGAGACGGCAAAACTCTTCATCTACACGGCAAAAAAATAATGATTTCCGTCCACATATCAAACATTTCTGAAATCAAGATGCATAAGATATTAAGTCTTGTTTTCTGGCGGAATTAATCAAAATGAAGTGAGTTTTTGCTTAAAACAAGCAAAATGATCTGCCAATGGGGTAAGAAAAATAATCTCGTTTAGGTTTAATTAAGATTATTTTTTTCTTATCCCATTAGCAGATCATTTAGCTTTCTTAAAGCATCAACTCACTTAATTTTTCTGAATTCCCCCGGAAAACAGGATCTAACGTAATTGTACTCGTCTAGTAAACGCATCTTGATTTAAGAATTTTTAGATATTTGGACTGGAAACAAGACAAAAAAGTAAGTCAGAACAGCTCTCCGTGTTTATCCTGACATTCCTTGAATGATAAACAGTTAAATTGGGCTTCTGTTTACTGGGATGAAAGGTCATCTTGTCAGAAGTCTGGGATTGCTCACAAAGCCCTTGTTTCTGACAGATCTCCACCCACAAATGATCCATAATCTCCCTCTTCACCTCCTGAACGACTCCATCTGAAGAAACCGAGCCCTGCGGCGAACACACACGCACACACACGTTTATCTAGCCATCTAAATGAGAGCCTAACGTTGACTTTTCACCCAGAGATAATTATATTGACCGACCCTTCAGCTTTTTTAGGGGTAAAAATTTAAATGACTTCATTTCTGGAAAAGGAAACATCCCTGCACGCGCTTCCATGGGATGGAGCTTTAGTTGCTCTTCATCTGGGGAACCGGATCCACAGTATGACTAGGGTTGGGTATCAAGAATCGAGTATCGATTGGAACTGAGACTAACTTTTCGTTTTTCCCGGAATCGTTAAAAAGTTAAAATTTCGATTCCTAGTTTCGATATTCACAGTCCGCCGGGCGGAAGAAGAAACCGCTGAACAACACCAACGAAGAAGCGTCTACCGGAAGTGTTGGCATAACCGCGCGAGTCGAACATGAGTAGCTTACGTCGCCGATCCAAAGTGTGGCTTCACTTTTCTAAAAATAACGAAATCTCGGCAAAATGTAAAATTTGTGACAAAAGGAGTATTTTTACAGAAGGATTATTTCCTTCAGAAAGGCCGTTGGTTAGCAAGGCTAAACTTTTTGACCCTGCCTCTTAAAAGAATCGGAATCGAGAATCGTTAGGAACCGGAACAAGGAATCGGAATCAGAATCGTTCAAATTCAAACGATACCCAACCCTAAGTATGACCCTTCCCCATCTTCACATCTCTCTGGGCAGGCCTTCCTGCGATATGGTTGATGAATCTCCGACCGGTTGTGAATCTTTATTTATGCGTTTATCTGCATGTAAGGTGTCCTTGAGTGTCACGTAAGGCGCCTACAAATAAAATGAATTATTATTATTATAATAAAGTCCCCAAAATAAGATTTTGCTCACTTTTAGGGCCACACACACTCACTATCATTCACAAACACACCCTCCCTCTCACACACACACACTCTCTGGCACTTCCTGGTAATGGCTTTTTAAAAGGGGGCACTGAAAGCTTTTTTTCTCCTTCCTCTTGTCAAGTTTGTTTAAGTTAGTTAATTAGTTCACGTCTCTCCTTGTCAAAGCGCTTCCCCCCGGTATTCAGAGTTTTCTTACGGGGCGGACGTGAACGAGTTGGCTGTTTCTGGGTTTGTTGACGGAGATCAGTCAAGTACTAAACACACACACACACACTCGGAGGAGAAGCTGTAAACCGACCCGCCGGAGAGAAAAGCCCGTTTAATCTCCACAGTTCCTCCTAGATCAGTTAGATTAAACCAACACATGGATATTTATATTTCTGAAATATTTCTCATTAAATGAGCTGAACTGCTGTCCACATTCATTTTACAGCTCGATATTCTTGATGCAAAATTGTTGTGTCATTTGTGACTATTTCTGTTTCCCTTTAGAAGAAACATATGGGACAAAGTTAATACTTAAAGGAAACATTCAGTGAGCTAAACTAAATAATTATACACACATACAGTATATTATGTTAACACAAACTTATTTTGGATGTGATTAATCGATGTTAATATATATATTTATATTGTATTGCAATTGTAAATGCAAGCAATATTTTCATTCAACCAATAAAACCCTCGGAAACAGGACCTATAATGCTGTATAATATCAACACATCACAGTTTGTCTTTAAACATCACAGGCCTGACAAAAACTGCATCAAAAAATGTATTTGTCTAGTTTGAAATGGATATTGATTGAGCACTGGTGGCGATGTGAACTGACGGGTTTGTTGTAAGATCAAGGCACAGATGTACGCCCCGCAGCGGCTATAAAAGTTAAAGGAGAACTGATGAATAAATTCCTGAATCTGTCGTAACCTCCCGTTCACATCAGCTCGGGCTCACCACACCACATCCAGAGTCACAGTACACCACAGAGATCTCTCCTACAACACACTTTCCTCCATTAGATGGAGACCAATGTAGGTCTCCTCCTATTTAACACATCAATATATAGAGAACGACTGCGTCCCAAATCGTATTCTCTCCTAAAAGGTCCTTACTTTGAATAAGTAATGAAATTCCAATGTACTACATTCGACATGTCATTATAATGTGACCTTCACTTTACTCAGCAAAATACGAAATACAAATATTAAACATTACTTGGCAAAGTCCCTTTGAGCCGTTTCTCCACATTAACCCTCTGGGGTTGTTCGGCCCAAATGGACCCGAAGAATTTGAATACATTTTTTTTTAAATCACAGTTTCCTCGGAATGGTCCGAAATTTGGTGACTTTGTTGGTATTTGGTATTTGAACACCCAAAAAATTTGGGGACAGGATGTGAATAGTCTAAGTGGTAGTAAAAAAAATAGTCACACTTGGGGTGTTCGGGTCCAAATGGACCCGCATGGAAAATGAATGGGAAATTGGCCAAAATACTGAGTTTTTTTGTGCGTATAATCTACAAATCAGCCACGATCTTGAAAAAAAGCACACAACAGTGAAGGGGTGAATCTATAAAACATCAAGAGTGCAAAACAGACACATCCACACACACACACACGAACACACTTTTATACACAAACACACCAAAAAATTCAGATTATACATGTGTTTTGCATTTTTAAAAAGCTCAGTTTGTCCAAGAGATGGCATCCATCTCATTTCAAAAATTGCTTTTTTGAGGCCTAGGCTTGACTCTAAAATGAAATACAGCTTTAAAAAAAAATGTTTTAATATTTTTTCTATTATGTTCAATGGGGGGAAATTTTGTCATAATTATTGCATTAATACTAATTATATATTTTTTTTTTTAATTTTGAAATTCTCAAAACACCAAAATAGAAAAGATTTTTTTTTTTTTTTTTTTTTTAAGAGTAAAAAAAAAACGATCATGATTTTTTTTTTTTTTTTAATATGAATCCTGGCCTTTGTGTCCATTTGGACCCGAACACCCCGAGTGTGACTCTGAAACGAACAACCCCATAGGGCTAATTTGACTGAATAATAACAATCAGCTTGTTTTCAAACAAACTCTGTCGTTATGAGTAATAAAAATTGAAACAAACTTTATACTTAAAACCAAACATATTAGAGAACCCAATTAAAGTTCAAATCAATTCACATGTATTTGTAGAGCGCTTTTCACAATACACAACGTTTTAAAGCAGCAAACGTCCATATCACAATTCAGAGTGATCTGTTATCAGAAGAAACCGTCAAAGTTAAGTATTTCATAAACGAAAACAATAACAACATTTATGTATTCAACAATGAGCTCATTAAAGAAATGAATACTTGTTTGTTAACAAATGATCATGACAAATAGGAAATTGTTGATTCAGAGCTAGCGTCATCTCATAAAAGAGCAATAATATTCTCCTCTGAGCTTTCCGGTTGTGATGAAGCCAAGAGAAACGTTCAGTGTTCAGCATTAGCTGATCTGGCTGCTGCCGTCACTTTAAACCACAAACAACATCCATCTACAAACTTCAGCTCTGGCGAGGCGAAACGCAGCCAAACAGAAAAAAACAAATAAAAATCTCTGCCAGAGGGAGCACGAAAGCCACGTTTTACAGATGAGCGTAATTCCAATGTGGCTTTTAACACCGAAACCACATAAAAAGACAGTGGAGGTGGACGGGTCGATGGCTGTGCTACAATAATTTGAAAACACTCCAGAGTTCACAGCTTTGCAATGCATCACGTTGCTCATTAGCATGCATGCGGTACGGCCCCACAGAAATCAATAAATCAGCAACACCCGCTCGGCTGGCTCTTCCCTCAGAGTACTTATTATTGATCATAAACGAAGCAAAAATGGAGCTGCAGCTCCGAGAACCACATTACTTATCCCGGCTTCAAACGAACAAGTTCACAGATGAGAGGAGACAGTCGGATAGAGACGGCTGGGCCATTTCCGATGCTTTGCAACAGCGAGGCGACAAAAGAGTTCTCAGACTCGATTCTGGCTTTCCACAAACCGGTCTGACTCCTGAAACGGGGCCGGGTGCCATTCACATCATCTCTTTGAAATGATTACGCTCCTGAAACTTGAATTGAACTGAATGGGAGATGAGGCAGTCAATAGCTGGAGAATTGCAATTCTAGTTTATTGAAATTAAAATTCAAAAGAAAACAAATTTTAATTAGAAAGTTGAAAAAGTCTAAAAGGTCTGATAGAATGAATCAAAGCAGGGGAAAAAGAGAGAACAAACGAACAAATGAATGAATTAATTAAAGGTGTAGTTCACTTTAAAAAAAGCTTTTGCTAATAATTTACTCACCCCCATGTAATTCAAGATGTCCATGTCTTTCTTTCTTCAGTCGAAAAGAAATGAAGGTTTTTGATGAAAATATTCCAGGATTTTCTGCTTATAATGGACTTCAATGGGAACCAAACGGTTCAAGGTCCAAAAGACAGTTTCAGTGCAAACTGTTCAAAGGGCTTTAAACGATTCCAGACGATGAATAAGGGTCTTATCAAGCGAAATGATCGCTCATTTAATAAAAAAATAACAAAGTTTAAGTTTTATAAGCTCAAATGCTCGCCTTGCTCTGTTCTGTGATGTGCGTTCGTGACTCTCCTGTTGGAACTCGTTCATCAAAATGAACGAATCTTTTTTCGAGTCATGACTCGAAGGGTCCTTGATAAGACCCTTATTCATCATCTGGTGTCGTTTAAAGCCCTTTGAAGCTGCACTGAAACTCATTTGGACCTTGAACCGTTTGGACCCCATTGAAGTCCATTATAGGGAGAAAATCCTGGAATATTTTCATCAAAAACCTTAATTTCTTTTCGACTGAAGAAAGAAGGACATGGACATCTTGGATGACATGGGGGTGAGTAAATTATCAGCAAAAGTTTTTTTTAAAGTGAACTACTCCTTTAATTAACAAACAAACAAATGAACAAACAAACAGAAAGAATGAATGAACAAACGAATGAATGAACTAATGAATAAACAAATGGGAGGGATGAATGAATGGACAAACAGTTCTGTCCTACCAATCAACACCTGCAAAGAGTTAAAAACCAAATAAATGAACAAACAAGCGAATGAATAATAAAACTAAGGCTGTGTGTCCACCAAAGCATTTTTCCATGCGCCTGGGTATGTTTTCAATTGTTTTCAATGGGAGCGCCGCATTTTTTAAATGCTATGAGCGTACCGAGACGCTGAGCGTTTTTTTTACGCTGAAGCGCCCGCCGTTTTTACTGGTCGCCGAGAGTTGAAAAACATTCAACTTTGGATAAAACGCAGCGCTCGTCACTGTCACTTCTTACCCAGCCGTCCAATCACAGTGGAGGAGGGGCGGGACTAAACCACACTGACCAACTGTCACAACATTCAAACTGTGCTGCGGATATTCTGTATCATAGCAACGAAACGTCTCAACGGAAAAAAAAACGCTGTGCTGCCAAAACGCTCTCAACCGCCTAAAGCACGGTGTCTTCAGCAGAGCTGTCAGAAAAAAAGGTACGAAAGCCGTCACTGGGGCGGTACCTTTTCAAAAAGGTACACTTTTGTACCTAAAGGGTGCATATTGGTACCATAGGGTGCATATTGGTACCATAATTGTACAAATATGTACCATGAAGGTACCAATATGCACCCTTTAGGTACAAAAGTGTACTTTTTGAAAAGGTACCGCCCCAGTGACAGCTTTCGTACCTTTTTTTCTGAGCGTTTCCAGCTGGCTAAAAACGCTTTGGTGGACACACGGCCTAATAATCAATCATATAACTAAACAAACAAATAAAAAACAAAAATGAACAAACGATATATCTTTGAATCTGTACCTATAGCCACCGGCAAAGTGTTAAAACGGGAAATAAACCTGACTTAACTAGTTAAACCAGTGCGAACAAAAGAAAGTTACAACACAATGAAATAGTGAATAAACAAATAGTCTTATATATCCAGCAAAGAGTTAAAATGGCAATAGACTTAATTTTGAGCAAATGAACCAGTACGAACTACTCGTGACAGGAAAGCGTCCCGGAGCCTCAGAAACAGGCCATCTGTGGGAGACCAACACGAGGACGGACGCTTCACCGGACTCCCTTCCTGCCCTTTTCTTTACCCCGGGAAAACAAAAACACAAACACAAGCTCTTGACTCAGCGGGGCACGAGGCACAGACTGAACTCACGAAGAGGCCGAAAGAGCGAGAGAGACGGAGGAGCACATGAAAGCCGAGGCCCAGTCAGTGACGGCGGACTCTGGTGAGTTATTCAGACACCCAGTGCAGCATGAGCTCATGTAGCCGGCACACTTCTGAAGACTTCATGCTTCGCCCATACGGACGAACTGCACGGCGCCGCAGCTTTCTACATTTGCTCTCTTTTTTTTTCCCAGACGGTTTTCCGAGACTGCTGGGAAGCTTTCTTCCGCACATTTGCAATTCTGTATTGATAATCAGCCCTGCCGAGAACATCTCTCAATATTAGATCAGCTGGCCTTGCTCACCGTCACATTGCTTTTGTTCATAAATTATGGCAATTCGTAACGACCAGGATTTCCATATTATGCTTTCCCTGTCATTAAATAAAGCTGTTGAGGAATTAATATGATTACAGAGGCAGAAAGTGTGTTTTTAATGATGCATGGCAGGGAAACGGCTTGTATTTTTCATAATGCTTATTTTGATATCGTCGTGATGATCTGCTCTGCCGCGCTCAAAGCCGCCGGCTTCATCAACAGGCTGTCAATCAAACGCGTGCGTCGTGTCACTTCACGCCGTGGCTTATGTCCCGACCTACGCATGACGAACTCTCAGAAAATGATTACAGACATCTAAAGAAAGAAAAGGCGTTCTGGGGGCATCGTGCACAGCGTTCTCTGAGCTGATGCACAGAAATATTTGCTCAAAAACAAGTGAAAAACTGGTGTGTGAGCAAAGAAAAATAGCATGGTAAAAGCATGTTGCTGTGTTTTTTTGGGGGGTTTTTTTGTTGGACAAGAACCACAGTAATACTATGGTGTTTTTGAAGAGTCTGCTTTAAAAGAATACTACTACTACTACTACTTAAAAAAATAAATAAATAAAAAACGTATTTATTATTATTTTTGTATATACTGTTATAGCATTTATGAATACTTTAAATTAGCTAATATTTTCATATTTTAAGTTTTAGTAGCTTTGATATGTGCTTATCATTTGTATTGTTTTTTATATACTATTATAGTATTTATGAACATTTTGAATAAGCGTTTTATTAGTTTTGATATCTGCTTGTAACTGTTATTAGTTATAATGTTTAAAAAAAGAATTTGTTAAATTCAACAAAACATTTTAATTCATTTAATTGCCAGCACAAGATTTCAAATTTTCATTTACGTTTAACAATGATGACACCTCAAAATAAAGTGTAACCAATTATTTATACTGACAAACTCGTCAAAGTTTTTCCCCATTCCAGCAGAAAAAGCTGTATTTCCATTTCAAAAATGTACTTGCGAAATGAATAATAATAAAGTCACAAATAATATCGAAACCTTAAAAGTGAAGTGCACAACTTCAACAATTTGTCTCAATGGATGTAAATTCGCCCTGTGGCTTTAATCTGTCTGTTTTTGTGGTTTCAATGAAGATGTTCATTAATGTGCATTGTCCCTATCAAATAACTAAATAAAACAAATAATAATAAATACACAAAATACAACTAGTGGCATGAAATGGAATTGCAATATGTTTGTTTGAAGCCGCACAAATGGGCTGGACGTAGCACGAATGAGAGATGTGTAGCAGATACTGAATCCTCAGAAGAGAGAGGCACACATTAGTGGCGTCTGAGTTAACAGACCTATCATTGAGCGTGCCCACCTGTGCGTGTGGCACAGTCATCTGTCTGGCAGCTGGTGGCTCTTTTCCTCAGGCGAATCTGCCTAATGGTTCCCCGTCTCCCTTTAGATGCTCGGCCACTTAACCCTGGCAGCATGAAGGGCTCAAACAGCATCTTACCAACTCGCATTTGTGCTCTGAAAATAAATGATTCATGAGATAACCGGCAGGCCAAAATAAACAGAAACATTTCAGCCCTGTTCACCCCAAGACTTTCCCCTAATCTGCAGGGTAAGGGCTCTTCCAGAAGCCGATAATGATACGCGAGCAAGCAGGGATCCGGTTCTCTGGCAGTCGACGGACTCTTTCTTCCAGCTACCAATCACCGGAGACAGCGTACAATTACTTCATGGCCGGGACATTTAAAGAATTGCAAACCCGGCCTCACACGGCCACAAGAGAAGCACACAAAAGCAAGCGGCGGTTGTGCTTTTCTTGGACTTTCCATGACTTAAAATAAAAGGAATTCTACATATTCAATACAAGTGAAGCTCTACCAGCAGCATTGGTTTCATACGGAGCCCCTAAAGGGACATGGCAAAGGAAAACAACATGAGAAGGGAGGAAAAAATATGTGTCAATGCTTTTGCCCTTAGTTTTGCATAAAAATGCATCGTTTCTCTGGGAAAATCTAAACGTTTTGCGAGTGAACGCAACGTTTATTAGGGAAAATCCAAAGGTTTTGGAAGCGAAATCAACGTATATTAGGGAAAATCCAAAGGTTTTGCCAGCGAAATCAACATTTATTAGGGAAAATCCAAAGGTTTTACCAGCGAAATCAACGTTTATTATGGAAAATCCAAAGGTTTTGCCAGCGAAATCAACATTTATTAGGGAAAATCCAAAGGTTTTGGAAGCGAAATCAACGTATATTAGGGAAAATCCAAAGGTTTTACCAGCGAAATCAACGTATATTAGGGAAAATCCAAAGGTTTTACCAGCGAAATCAACATTTATTAGGGAAAATCCAAAGGTTATACCAGCGAAATCAACGTTTATTAGGGAAAATCCAAAGGTTTTGCCAGCGAAATCAACGTTTATTAGGGAAAATCTAAAGGTTTTGGAAGTGAAATCAACGTATATTAGGGAAAATCCAAAGGTTTTGCCAGCGAAATCAACGTTTATTAGGGAAAATCCAAAGGTTTTGGAAGCGAAATCAACGTATATTAGGGAAAATCCAAAGGTTTTGCCAGCGAAATCAACATTTATTAGGGAAAATCCAAAGGTTTTACCAGCGAAATCAACGTTTATTAGGGAAAATCCAAAGGTTTTGCCAGCAAAATCAACGTTTATTAGGGAAAATCCAAAGGTTTTGGAAGCGAAATCAATGTATATTAGGGAAAATCCAAAGGTTTTGGAAGTGAAATCAACGTTTATTAGGGAAAATCCAAAGGTTTTGCCAGCGAAATCAACGTATATTAGGGAAAATCCAAAGGTTTTGCCAGCGAAATCAACATTTATTAGGGAAAATGCTAAAGTTTTGCGAGTGAACAACGCTTCTCGGGACAACACAAAATTTTTCCATCACCATATCCCGCGCGCCGCAGATTCATAATGTTGAACACCATAGACAATCATTTCTGTTTTACTGCTCTTTGGGGGTTAGAAAAAAAGCATGTACATTGTTAAAACAAGTACATTAAATCTTCCTTTAAAAATTGTTTAAAATGTTTGCAATATTATAATATTAAAATATTCAGAGATATAAAATATATTTAGTTAATGCTCAATTTAGAAGAGTAACTGTAGCAGGATAATAATAATAAAGAAAAAAATGACAGTATATAAAATTAACTTGGGCAGGATGTGGATTAACACGTTTTATCGTAAATTGTTAATAAATGTAATTGTTCGTCCTACCCTTAATTACCATGTTTACCATTGAAAGTACATTACAATTTTTGCATTCAAATTTTTATTTTTTTATGTACACTATATAATTTTAAATATTCTATGAATAACTATTATTTCATGACTGCCATCACAACTTGTATTGAATCAGAGGATTCCCGTCTTTGAAGGCCTGTGCATGAACACACACAAGCACTCATGTCTCTCCGTCTTTGCAGAATCTCTCGATTGTAGATGAAGTTCATGCTAGAGATTCATTACTCTAAAAGCAGAACAAAATAGCGAGAGTCAATGGAGAACGACATCCTGCCCGCCACTATACAAAGATGCATTAGTTGGAATCATAAAGTATACGTGACACCCACAGATGCATGGATTTTTCTGCACGTATGAAATATTAATGCCCAATATTAGCCATCTTTGTCACTTCAATCTCAGCTGAGGCTTCTGAAGGTGCTAATGGAAGTGGACCGTGCCGGAGGTGAGGCGGCGGCCGGGGGGTCGGGGTCTCAAAAGGCCGCAGCGAATGGAGTGATAGCATCAAGGAGTACTGATGACTTCATACAGCGCCATGACAACAGCACCCACCGGAGGCACTGCGCGTCGAAGCCCTCCAGGCCCACGGCTGGCTTTGACATGAATGTGAAGTGACCCGCTGGAGCGCCTGCTCTCCCAAACAGGGTTATATAGGTAACTAAAGCGGTTTAGTAATACCTGATTAACTACACAAACTAAATTGATTTATTTTTACACTTTAGACAGTGTGAAATGCTTTGGAAGGGCTGTAATGAGTTGATGTGATGCACTCAATGAGCACTCTGTTCTGATTGGCTGCCTTGGCGCATCACAGTTTTATTTGCTTGGTGATGTTTTGTATTAAATGACTATTTTATGATGTTTTTCTTCTGTTATATTTTATTAGTATTTATTTTGTCATGTCTGTTGTGCATGACCTTAGCAGTTTTATTGACATGGCCAAGTGGGCCGGGTGCAAGGAGAGTACCAAAGTACGTAAAATTAACTACGCACACTAAATAAAATTTAAAAATGCACTTTAGACAGAGCAAAATGCTTTGGAAGTGCTACAACGAGTTGACATGAATGACTAAACCACAGTCAGGTCAGGTCCGGATAGACGACACACGCACTCTGTTCTGATTGGCAGGCTTAGCGCATCACATGACCAGGTGGGCGGGGTGTGAGGAGAGGTAGGGCACATCCCAGAGGCCCTGCGTTTTAGAGTTCACCTAATCCTGCCGGGTTTAAGCGTTACACCGAGCTCTTTCTTTTTTCCTCTTGCTTGCTAAAACTCTTTTTTCTTTTCCTATCTTTCTGTCCATCTCTTTCCCCAACTAGCTTCTTATTCATTATTCACTCTCACACGCGGCCCCTGGCCTTCCCACAGATCAGCATTCTGCACCGCTTCCAGGAGCTTCTGGCGGAATTCTGGGGTTGTGGCTTTCAAATAAACACACCTTTATCCCTTAATCCGCTTTAAGATTCGGTTTCAAATCTGGGGGAGCGTTCAAAAGGCGCAACAATTGCTAATGACCAATGACAACCTACAGTACTGGTCAAAAGACAGGGTTTCATTGTTACAGTGTAACTATATATTTAAATACTGCGTACTACATGTGCTTACTATAGGGTTAGGATTTGGTTGAGGGATAGTTGCATGTAATTATGCCTAATTTTATGCAACAAGGACATTGTAAAATAAAGTGTTACCAAATTTGTTTATCAAATATGTATATGCAGCCTTGGTGAGGCTAATTATTCCAGAGCAGTAGTGTATGCGTGACTGTGTGATTGAGAAGCGTACAGGCGTGCGGGGGGGATGCCTGCAGGGGTCCTGTCTTTGGCAGACCTCTTTCACCTCATCCGCGTTTAAGTGCATTAATATTTCACCAGGTCTGGTGGCGGGGTTAAATGGCCGCCCATCGGAGAGAGAGAGACGGGAGGGGGATGTCAGAGCGAATATTTCCCCGGCCGATACGGTGAAAGATGCAGATTCAATCTGAGCTGCCATACGAGTCTCGATCCCTCTATTAGCGACACATACAGTCAGGCCAAAAATTATTCAGACACAACATTAAAAAAAAAAATTGTTTTACTAGTTTGTACAGGACACTATCGGGGGAAAAAGGAAAAAAAAATATTCTTCACTTAGTGGATTTTCATCAAATGTGGGACCAAATATGATTCGTCCACTTTGAGCTGATGATGTTTGGCTGAAGTGTGTTTTCTGCTCTTTTTACACACACACTGATCAACATGAAGCATTGCTTGATCACTGGTTGAGCTAAACTGGTATTATCTAATTGTGTAGTTAAATTTAACAGCTGACAGTTATTCAGCATAATTCATGTGTGAGAGTCCAACAGAAGGACAGACAAAATGTTCTGCTCATGTTTATCACCATTATCCAAACTATAGCCAATAAACTGATAATGTGAGAGATGTTGAAGGCATCTGGATAAGTTTTGGTTTGACTAAATGCACTGCCTCTCCATTAATTCTCTCATTTACTCCTTAGACGGACGAAAGCAAACACTGCAATGCTTAAAAGTACCTTGAGGTTTCCTGCAAGTATAGTAGTAAATGTAATAATCGTCAACGTTCCACAGGATTTCATCCAATGTTAACAGAAACTCAAAAGCACAAAAGGCATTGATGCAAAATAACGTCAGATGAATTGAGGTATTGCACAGCAACTTAACATGCAATCCTTCCTAGAGAGAAGGAAGGACGTGTTTGACATGTTTAATTTCCGTCAGGTTTCTGTCGGGGCCACTGAGCTTTCGTCTGAGCTGTCAGACACGATTGCGTTCGTTCAGCCGAATTCCTGCATTTTATTGCAATGGAAATACGGTTAATTGTAGATCAATTTAGACCTGTGCAATCAAAACATGCCACAACACGGCTATTAGAAGTTGATTTGCTAAACACGCCGGATACGACTGACATCACAAGTTAAGTTAAATTAACATTGACGGCAAAAACCGTGGGTGGTAAATACAGTAATGAGAATAACATTTGTTAGAAGGCAAAACCGAGAACTTAAACAGCCGTTCAGAATGATAAATAACTATTGATGCGATGCGTGTAATATCCAGCAACGTCGTACAACATTGCATGACCTTTCAAAGTGTGTAATTCTGCTCTAAAACCCCGACCTGACGCGCTTCATCCACAATGTGAGACCCATTATCCTCTGTTGCATTTTAAATTAGATCTATACCCAGTAATTACATTCATGACAAAGACATTTTCTAGAATCCACAAAGAGGAAGAGCCGAGAGCGAGAGAAAAGGGCTGGATTTTACCGGCCTTATGAGACTGACAACAGCGAGGTCAACGGGAGGTTATGCAAACGGAACAAAACACTGAAAAATTAAAGGCGTGAGCTCAAGAAAGCGGCACTAAGAGCACGAGTGGCACGACCGCCGAGAATATCTGTGAAAGGAGAACCGCTGGGAATCGGATCCAACGTTTTCCTCTGACTAGACAAAATGACTGAATGTAGAGAGTAGGGGTTAACTGTGGAGCGAGTGCCCGGTAACCCATTTACAGTGAGTTAGCAAGCGCTGGAGTGAGAGGTGAGCGGATGACATTCATTCGGGGTCGCCGCGATGGACTTTCAGCCCCATTTGTCTGAGGTGTTAGACGGATAATTAACAGCACTGCCAGTGCGCACCACTGCTCCAGAACACACAGAAGGTGTATTAAAACCAGGAGTTGATGGGCTGTGTTTACGTGCACGATAGAGAAAGCTCGATTGATGGATATGAATCAGATACAGTTTGAGGGTTTAGAGAACTGGGTCAGACTGAAATCAAATACAAGCAAATTAATGGCGAATCACTTTCATTAAAGGGTTAGTTCACCCAAAAATGAAAATTCTGTCAGTATTTACTCACCCTCATGTTGTTCCAACCCCGTAAGACCTTCGTTCATCTTCAGAACATGAATTTAGATATTTAAGATATTAAGATCACTCCTGCATACTAGTCCATAAGCTTCTTGCCGGCATCGAAAAGTCATTAAAGACATCGTTAAAATAGTCCAAGTGACTACAGTGGCTCAATCTTAACTTTATCAAAGGACGAGAACACTTTTGTGCGCAAAAAAAACAAAAATAACGACTTTATTTCAACTATTCACTTCCTTCTCCATGGGCCTGTAGTCAGTTAACGTAGTGTGATTGCGTAAAGCTACGTCACACGTAGGCTCACTATTGGCCGATGCTGGTCATGTGTGTGATGCGTGTGACGTATAATAGCAGAAGCTTACGCTATTAAACTAGTAACCTGACTCGCGCAGAGGGAGAAATAAACCAATAGTTGAAATAAAGTCGTTATTTTTGCGCACAAAAGTGTTCTCGTCGTTTGATAAAGTTAAGATTGAGCCGCTGTAGTCACTTGGACTATTTTAACGATGTCTTTAATGACTTTGAGGCCATCAAGTGTCATTCCCTCAAGAAGCCTAAGGACTAGTATGCAGGAGCGATCTTAATATCTTAAATATCTTAATTTGTGTTGCGAAGATGAACGAAGGTCTTACGGGGTTGGAACAACATGAGGGCGAGGAAATACTGACAGAATTTTCATTTTTGGGTGAACTAACCCTTTAAATATTTTTTTTTTTTGGCCTTGCCATGTTAATTTTAATTGAATTGGCCACAACACACAGGGAGTTATGTTTGAATTTGAATTGGAATGACAAAGAAAAATGAACAAAATTGGATTTTATAGTGATGCATTCTGGGAAGAAAGTGTTCTTTCATCTTTATCTACAAACGTTACTTTATTAATTAATGTGCTGAAATCAATGAAATAAATACAAATCTAAACAGGATCAGTCTACAAGTTACGTACGCCTTGATAAAATTGACCTTAAATATTACAGTACAATGAAATTTTAATTCTATTTCCTCATTGCAATTCTGCATCCTGTTCACTACCTCAATTCAAAACTGAATTGTACTTTAAAAGGCTTAATTCAACTCTGACTTTGGCTCAATGCTAATGTCCAAGTGGCACAATAAATATGAATACTAATAATTCATGCAATAAATAACATGCTATCCACAACTGACATATCTAGTCAAATGATATGGGGTTTCTCAATGGCTAATCCAATTTAATATTGATCATTTTGGACCAGAATTAAGGGGAAGGAGCAAACCCTGCACAGCTATAAGCCAATGGAAAATACATCAAAATAAAGTCTACAGTGTAAAAGCATCCATGCCGGAAAGCAAAAAAAAAAAATCCAAATCAATTAATTTGCTGACATTTGATTAAATAGAATGTGTGGAAAATTCATTTTCAGTTAATATCCGCCGCTGAAAAGCTCATCGGTTATGCTCTGAAATGCCACACTTGGATACGTACAGGTACACGGATTAAAGGTTGCTGCGGGGTGAAGTCGTTCTGTCTAGTCGCGCTCTCTATTACGTTTCCCTCGGATTCAAAAGGCAATCCGTGCCTTTCACTGCACCGCATTTACAATGCCACATCATCACTGGATCGACAAGTGCCACACACACACTATGCATGGTCATAGGAGCAATGGAGGGGAGGAAAACATAATAGAAAATAATATCAGAGGCGATAATGCAATTACTGAGAATAATGGAGAGTAGAGGCTGTGGGAACACCAGTGCCACCCTTTCTGGGGAGTTTCTCAACCAAACAGAGCGAAACCCAAACATCAATCACACAAGAGAAAAACCTTCTGATTGCGGTGATGTGAAAAATGTGGTAAAATGAGTCTCTTTCATACAGCTTCCATTAGCTGTTGTTTGCACTGCAATCAGCTCAGCTTTTCATCTATGCAGAAGACATGTTTACTGACTGTGGCAGATCTCACATTTTATTCAAAAACACTGAACAGCAATGAGAGCAAATGGAGATTTGTCTGCCTCTCAGATGTTCTAACCTAATCTGTGTTTCTGAACGGTTCGACAATGTTTCAAATTGTGATCATGAAATCGAAATCTCAATATGATCGAATAATCTGAGCTGCTCCACATTCATTCTCTCGCTCTATATTTTGGAACGACTCTTGTATGGGAGAAACATGAACATGAAACATGACTATTTTAGGAACTAATAATCACACCGATGAACTGATGAAGAGAGACAGCGTTGTCCCTCCTAACATTCTCTAATTATAAAGCCCAAAATCTGGGCAAGGAGACTAGATCATATTCACACTTATTTGTTTATTGGTAATGAATGACTACACGGGTAATTCACTTCCCTATAAACTTGCGTTCACCTGGGAATCTCAAATATACCCTCCAGCTGTCTCCATCTCACAACACGCACGCCTGCAGCTCCGCTTCTTCGGACTTGGCACTCACAAGAGGAGATAAACTGCAAATAAACACACGCACAACGGTAGAACAGGCACCGCTGACAGGAAATGCCTCCAAACACAAGGCCTGATGGGAAAGAAACCCAATAAAAAGCACGAAGGAACGCAAAGAAAGGGCAGCCTGCCCTCTATTGTCCCGAGAGAAGTCTTTGAAGGACTCTTTCATGTGGCCCCGGGGCCTCGGCTCGATCCTGCAGCAGCTGGGGTGCAGGCGGGCCCCGGGGCCACACAATCCACCGCAGCGCAGGGAGGGCCGAGCTGATTTTCTCATGCCAACTGTTGGCTGTCGTTTAATACCGTGAGTGAAGAGTCTGGCCCCCGTTGGCCCTGGATAACCCCTCTCCTGCTGAGCAAATGAAAGCCTGTGTGTTGGATGTTTCGCTGCCACACCACAGGGGGCGTTTCAGCATTCAGACCAGGCCTGGGGCAAGTCATCCGTCTTGCGGGTAACTGGGATTTCTCTCTCTCCACTTCTCTTTCTGAGTGGCCGGTTAACCGTCTGGAATGCACTTCCCTATGGTGTGGCTTGAAAGCATTCTTATCACGGCCCCATCACCAGGGTTTATTTAATAACTAACACAATAAAGTCAAGTCATCTTTATTATATAGTGCTTTTACAATACAGATTAAAGAGATAGTTCACTTTGAAATTAAATTTTGATATGTTTTATCTTACCTCAAGGGCATCCAAGATGTAGGTGTCTTTGTTTCCACAGTATTTTAAATTTTGATATTTTTCAGTCATACACTGAAGGCTAAGGGGGTCCACCAAAGAGCAGCACAGAGAAGTCCAAATTAAACGATTTAATGACTCGTACATGTAAGTACACACTGATGGCCTAAGACACGAAACGAGCGGTTTGTGTGAGAAAACCAACAGGATTTATATCGTTTTTACCTCTTGTAATCATAGCCATGACAAAATGATTTGACGGCACGGGCGCTTCGGTCTGGAAGTGATCGCTTGCGAGCCGACGTAACTCTTTGTTTATACAGAGATTTTGGAAGTTTTACCTTTCACTAAACATATTTAGATATACGGGAAACCGTAATGGAAGATTATTTCGGTATATCTAAATATGTTTAGTAAAAGGTAAAACTTCCGAAATCTCCGTGTAAATATTGAGTGACGTCACACGCAAGCGATCACTTCCGGCGTAACATTGAACTGATTCAGTTCGGTTCAGTTGGACATTGAACAACTGATTCAGATCACTGTGATTACACGAGGTAAAAACGATATAAATCCTGTTGGTTTTCTCACACAAACCGCTCGTTTCGTGTCTTAGGCCATCAGTGTGTACTTACATGTACGAGTCATTAAATCAAGTTTAATTTGGACTTCTCTGTGCTGCTCTTTGGTGGACCCCCTTAGCCTCCAGTGTATGACTGATCTAGACAACAATGGTTTGACTGAAAAATGTCAAAATTGAAAATACTGTGGAAACAAAGACACCTACATCTTGGATGCCCTTGAGGTAAGATAAAACATATCAAAAATTAATTTCAAAGTGAACCATCCCTTTAACAGGAATATAATGCAACAAAATGTGTTTCCAGAACTAAAGTTACTCATTTAGTTGGTTAATATATATAGTTGCTCGGGTCCAGCTCAGTTCAGTTCTCGTATACTGGCGTCAATGCAGGAAGATGAAATATATTGTTGAGTAATATTAAATGAAATGTCCCCAACTAAGCAAACCAAAAGCCATAGGAAAGAGGAAAACCTTGTGAGAACCCAGGCTCAGTCGCTCAGTTCTCCTCTGGCCAATGAACAAACAGTGTGTGATTATGATTCAGGCAGCATTACAGGTCAGATTGGGTCAGAAGATTCAGAATATTATCCAGTTCCATCTGGTTGAAGAGTCGTTACGCCGGTATTGAGACAAGTTTGTTGAGGATCAGTGTCGATGAGGTCTAAACATGGGAGACTCTAGTTGTAGTAGACGTAATCTCTGCTGACACTTCAAGGACAACAACAGGCCCAAGTAAAGCTCGGTTTACACTCGCCGCGTCCGCGCCGAAGGTGCATAAACGACTTCAAGGCAAATCTAGCCGAGCATCACACCAGCGCCCAGTTTGTTGCTTTTATTTACAAAATGAGCCTACACTAGCATTAGCCTTTTTAATGAACATAAAGGTCCATGTTTTTAAAAAAAATTCACACACGAGGAATTGGAAAATATTTAAGAGATTTTGTATTTAGTTCTATACATATGTTCTCATATTTTGTTCTCATGTCACAAGTTGGGTTTTATACGACTCTTTTTGTAGTGTGGTATTGGTGGTGTCCTAAAATAAACATGGTCACATGTGTCCCTTACTTCTCACCGCTGATTCCTGATGGTTTAGAGGACAATTGCACCTTATTAGTCCAATTCCAATTTGGAGTCGCTCCCTGTCGTCTCAAAGAATAGCACAACGCCAATCGCGTCAAGTATAAATTCCTCGTCCATTTGTGGAGGCTCACGCTGCGGAGTCAGGCGAAAGCATAAACAAGGCTTTAGGGGCCTCTTCGGACCCAACCAGTGTGATGAATCGGGCCCATCAGGCAGGCCAGCTGCCCCGGAGGTTAGCAAGCTGCCCATTGCAGATCACAGGCCAGGACTGGAAGAAGAAAACAGGACAGGAGGGGCACATTGGTGATGGCACGCCAAAACACACACTGGGCCGATAGAGATCGGCCAATATTTTCACAGTGGCGACCTGGAACCTGAGCCAACGCCTTTGCCAGTGACATGCAGCGCAATATGGACACACTTGTGCCTGTGTTCTGGACTATCTTCCCCATTCATGATTCAAGAGACTGAGCATAACGGCCGGTTGTGCTGAAATACGGTTCTGGTAATGGAACCAGCATTATCTACAGTACGTGGTAGCTGGAGTCTAAAGCGCCCGAGAGCTCGTTCCTCATTCTTATCTGTGCTCCTTAAAAAGATGTAGGTGCCATAATCACCGTGGTCTCCCACTGCTGATGTCTGCTGGCCGGCATTTAATGAGCACGGGAATGAGCAATAACAGGTGAAATATGGCTTAGCTGGATTTCTGTAGAAGACCTTTGATTTGTCTATAATTTGTGAAAGTGTGATTCATTAAAAAGGAAATCAGGAGAACTGAACCTCACAAATACACCCGTGCCCGGATGCTGACCTTGATGCGGTTAACTTTCCCCCGCCGCGACCGGGAACAGGACATATGCGATCTTCACTTCTGCCAGCTCACCTACAGGCCAACAATGCATCTGCCCCCGCATTCACACCTGCAATGATTACACCGCGGCTGGAAGAGTGTGATATCGAGAGCACGGGGTGGAAGAAAGGCAAAAAGAGATAGTGAGAGCGGGGACAGGGGGGGAAAAAAGCCTGGATGATTTAAGGTCTCTCCAGTAAGCACTTTCCCCTAGTATCCTCTTTTCTTGGCTCTATCCTCTTTTTCCTCTCTCGTCTTATTCTCTGTCTCCCTTTTAAAGATGATGAATGGCACGGTGGTGAGAGGCTATTAATCAGGGCACTGTTGTTGAAGAGGTCCTGATAGGGCTTAACATCGCCCCAGTGATGCGGCGGAAACCGTGGTACGGTCCGGACACAACGGCCTGAGCTTTTCCAATAAGGGTGGCATAGAAGAAAAAAGAAAAAAAATCTAAATACTGTCTATATAAGCACACTAGGCATTAAACTGCAGCAATATAGATGTAGCAAACGATGGTCCCTTATGGACTAGAACCGGGCAGTATCTGCTGACTCTAATCGTTTTCTATGCTGATTCTGAAAGGGAAAATCTGCAAAATAGTTTTAAACATTAAATTGGTAATTAAAAGCATTATCTAATTATATTTAATGAAGGATGATTTCTATGGAGCTTTGAGATTATTCCTTTTCTTTAGCCAAAGAAAGTGACCAGAAATTAAAAACATTAGCATGGCGCTTCCATATCCATATAACTAGCATATTCTGGTTACATATGAAGAGTTCAAAGTGCCATTTGAAATTTTCTTCTAGAAAGATCATTTTTATCAAGCTTGTATATTTAAGTTCAGTGATTTCACTTAAATGGCAATGATAATAACCTATTAATTGTTATTTAAGTGAAATTACTGAACTTAAATATACAAGTTTGATAAAAATCATCATTAAAGAAGAAAATTTCAAATGGCACTTAGAGGCTTTTGCATCTGAACTCTTCATATGCTGTCTGTATAAATTTATGACTGTATATATAATTTTTTATAGAGGGTGCAGGACACTGTAGTTCATTTATGTAAGTGATTGTCAGAATACATTTTGGTTCGACTATCTCTGCAGGAAAAACTTTTTTTATGTCTAACTCAAAAGGGATTCAACACAGCAAACATTTACTAGAGATGAAATGCAATGCAATGCAAAAAAAAAAAACATCCTGGAGCAGAAGAGAGAAACCAGCTGGGATCACAGACGTTAAATATTTCCCTTACTGGTCAGTTAATTTGGAGCTGATCAAAGCTGCCTTGCCCTGGAGACACTGGTGAGTAAACAGGTCAGGTTATCAAAGCAGACTCTCTTTATTCACAGGGACTTGAATATAAGACCACCACCGAAGGGTCCGTGGCCACTAGAGAGGGTTCAAACCTGACGAATCTGCTGTGATCAGAGACAAGCTGGTGAAGAGCTGCCACACAAGACAGAAAGCAGAACCGCACGGCACTGGAAAGTATCTGCCAAAGACATGAGCGAATTTTTGTGGTAAGGATTAAAAAAAAAAAAAAAAAATCAGGAAATTCCCAGCATCCTCCCGTTGCCATATGGGATTTGGGTGGCCTTGAATGCTCAGTGTGAATAGATGCATTGTTGCTCTCAGTCTTCAATAGGCTGTAGATCATGGCACGGAAAAACAATGGAATGAATCAAGCGAGGACCTTTGTATGGTCAAGTGAGGCCCATGTGAGGAAAGCACAGCAGGTAGACGTATGAGTTAGCATGGAGGAATAACTCAACACACAATGGGTTGATCGCTGACTCGGACTCAATCACCACTGACTGACAGGGAGGAGTCCGAAGCGAGTGTAAAGCCTTGTTTATACTTTAAGCGAAACTCGACAAACGGACGAGGCATTCATACAGCCGTTGTGCCGTTTTTTGTGACGACTGAGTAATTGTCCTCTAAACCATCAGGAACCAGCAGAGAGAAGTAACGTACACGTGTGAATGTTTGTAAACCTTGAAATTAATTACAAAATAAATGAATATGAGAACGTAGCCTATACAACTAAATTAGTGATCTCTTACATATTTTCTAATTTCACTAAACATTTTCATTTGGTTTTGTTAACATTTTTATAAAACATGGACCTTTCTGTTTATCAAAAGGGCTTATGTCTGCCTTTGTATGCTCATTTTGTAAATGTAAGCAATAGGGCTGGGTATTGACACAAATTTCACAATTCGATTCGATTCACAAGCTTACAACTCGATTTCGATTCCAATTCCGATTCGATTCGATTCGATTCAATATTGATTATTTTGGATATCAGACACAATAAATGGCAAATTTTCTCAAGGAAATCAAATCTCTTAACTAATACTGTAAACTATGGGAGTCTAGTTGTAGCCTATTGACTTCATTAGCCTAATATGAAGGTAATAATGAACTTTTATAGCTATACAAACACTTAAATTACACTTATCTATTTTTATGATAAGAAGATTATATGAAATATAAACATTTAAATGGTGGCTGTCATAAAAACTTGCCAGATTTATTCAAATATGCATTAAATATTGAAGAACATTACGATTATAATGCATATGTAATATGGTGTATATATTTAGCAAAATGTTCCTCTGTGGAGTTATTTTTTCTAGCTGACTAACGAGTTTATGTGGGTTTTCTGAGGTAAATATGACGATACATTGATTACAAGCTGTTTAACTGACGTCTTTCCACGGTTGAAACGCTGATTGAGCGAATCAATGTGACATGATACAGATTTGGATAAGTTGTACTCTATCTTTAACACACTTTCAGATGCTCATTCATGTTTATTTGGCGCTGTGACTGGTATTATTAAGCCGGAAGAGAGATCAGCGCTGCTGCTTCTCCAGAGCGATCTCACGCCACAGCGACAAAACACTATTTATGTTTTTGAATTTCTAAAGAAAATGGACGTAATTTGAAATTTGAGACTTTGTTTCATATCAATAGTAACAAAGGACAAAGATTATTGCGATTCTTTGGATGCGCGCAGCCGCGATACAATGATCCATTCATTCAAATGAAACAGGATGACTAATCGATTCTTGAGTGTTAAGAATCGATATCGGTTCGTAAAAATGAGAATCGATTAATATCGAGAAATCGATATTTATTACCCAGTAAGCAACTAATTTAGCCGCGCGGAATGTTGCAGAAAACGCTGTGCACACCACCACGTGAAATAGGGTCTCGCGCACTCAACGCACACACGACCGCCCACACCACAATTGACCGTTCGCAAAGACCCACCCCCTTTAGTGACTGTTGATGTGTCCAACAAGCCACCCCGCTGCCACACCACATCATGTTAAATACATGTCGGAGCAGAGGACACCGACAACACACTGATAGACAGGACAGGCCAGCTTACTTTTACATGAAAAGGTCTCAACGTCCAAATTTGGTAATTTTTTTTAAGAAATTCAATCACCGTCTCTTTGTGTCTGACAGATCGCTCAGTTAAAGCTGCCCGTGAACAGATCATCTTGTCCTAGTTATTTATAGCATCAAATAAACATGAACGAACATGAACGATGTTGTTTTAACCGTGGAAAGACGTCAGGACACTCCAGTTCATCTACTCCATAGTTAATCTACTAACTCTCCTGACTGCTTTGTCGGACAAAAATGGCTCGGATTGGTCGGATCGCCTGTCAATCAAACTCCCTGCGAAGGGTGAATTACGTCACCTTCGTTTAGGAAGGTGACAGTGCTCTCATTTCCTCTCGCTCTACTCGATCATTTAACAGCGTTTCTTCCAAAAGGTGAGTGGTCATCTCAGGTTCCCCATGCAGATGAGGACGAGGGGTTCAGCCAGAGGGGAGTACGCTGGGCTGGAGAATGAATGAGGTTAACCACTCACTGTTTCAAATCAGTCACTCTCTCACTCACCAGGCCCCCTCTCGGGTTTCCAGCGTTGTGGAAAAGAGGGGGAAAACATCTAAAATTACAAACTCCCCTCTGTTCATCACAGTTTGATGTTCTATTAAAAGTGCAGCTATTTGGAGTGGGAAGTTCCCAGAACTCCTCAAAGAGGGAGGTGAAACTGCTCCAAAGGTGTAATCAGAGGCAGAAATGAGAGGTTATAAGTCGTGCTCACAGTTGTACTTTTCTTTTTGACTTCTAGCAGCTTAGCCGTCTCAAAGCACTGCGCTCCCTTTGTCGCTTCAAGAGCCCTTTTCTCAAAGCGGTTTAACTGTGACAGAACTGGATGTGCAGGGCAAACACGAAACGCATGGTGTTGTGCAAATATCAGCTTCGATTAACTTCAGCAATCTTGACCCAAAGCGATGATGATGCTTTGGGTCAAGAGTCACCATCCGCCCTTGACCCAGCTAGGGCGCACGTTACTCAGAGACACCCACTCCCACTCATCCCTGAAGCCAATCTCTTCAGCAAGAGGACTTGATTGGACATTGCATCCCCGGAGCAATCACACTCCCTCCAGCGCTCTCCAACGTCCTTCTCCACAAGAAAACATTCACCTCGCTTTGGCTCCTCCGAGGAGCTTTATTCTGGGTCTACTCCTTAACATTAGACGCTTTACTCCAAAGTGATTTACAAGTAAGCAGTTAAACTAACAATATGTGTGTGTCATTCATAACTTGGTTTTCTCTGATATTAGAGCACAATGAATTGTAATGTGGACTCGTGCACTTTCTGTAAAGCTGCTGTGTATTGTGAAAAGCACAATAACAAATAAATGTGAACTGAATTGACACAGAAAGCGCACAGGACTAGGGCTGCAACTAACGATTAATCGACTAATCATTGATTATTTTGCCGGCTAATCATTAAGTTTGGAACGATTATTCAGCTTTTTCAATTAGTTAAAACATTGAGTTATACATATTCTTACTATAATATAAAAAAGAAAATCAGTTGAGCTTTTGAAATAGTGGTTTTAATGAACTCTCTAAGCATCGTTTAATAGGCCCACTGCTTTACATAGAACTGAAACAGAAAAAGGGTCATTACTTCAGCAACAATATGTGCGTGCTATGACCCTTCCCAGTTTTTATAGATCTAGAATAGAAGAGAAATTGTTAGCATTAATGGATCAAGTGTTGCCTCAGTCTAACCTTAGGAATCATTCATAACTGGCGAATGAGAAGACAGCAGATTTAGAAAGCTGTCGACTGTGATCCATCAACGCAGAGCTGTGGAGCTGCTAAGTCATCTTGGGTCTGAAAGTTAAAGCGGAGAGTGTCGTATCGGGCCAGAAGGAAGTGAATCAGTGCAAACTAATCAAGTTAAATCCCAACGGACGAACGCAAATCCCAGTGTGTTCGCTTGTAGTGATTCAGTTGGAGATTCATTCTCAAAAAGAAAGACAGATTGACTCTGTGTGAATTGGCCATCAAAGTCACCCCATTGTGACAGAAAATTAAATTCACAATTAAGCCTGTAATATGTGTCAAAACACATTAACTTGGCTTTAGCTCATGCAACATCTTGCCCAACATTCACAATAGAGTCACCATCCGTCCTCACGGGTCCAGACGTCTAACCACGGTCCACACTAATGATGTCGTCCCGAAGATGATGGCCTGATACGAGCACCGCACATTAAATCACACAGGCAATGGAGTTAAACAGTGTCAGACAGAGTAAACGTAACTGCGCTACCAGCCTGCATGAGAGCAAATAGGTAAATGCTTGGTGCTAATTACAGCGGACAGACCACTGGAGTGTGTTTCAGAAAAAAAGTTAAGGGTCAGGATGAGGTATAGAAACACAAATTGATGAGCACACTCACAGAAAACCACATCGATAATGCTTATTCTGTGGTCTGGGGACATGCATGGCAGAGTTTAAATAACTTTAATGAACCTGATCTTGTTCAAATTGGAAAAAGAGGCCCACACAGGGCAGCATTTATCAGGCGGAAGAGGACTCGAGACATTACTCAAGATATTGAAGAGCTCTGTAGTAAACTGCCTTGTGTCTTTCGAAGGCAGCATCCAAATTGCAAAGAAACTTCACAAGTACAAGAGAAAAGAAACCGGTAGGCGTCTGGACCCACGCGTGTGAAAGTTAACTGTGCTGAATTGTGCACAAATGACTGATTATTACATTGTTTAAATGAACACATTTTAGCTTACTGTTATTTGGTATATATAGACTTTTATAAAATGCATAACTTGGTTTTCTCTGATATCAGAGCACAATGAATTGTAATGTGGACTCGTGCACTTTCTGTAAAGCTGCTGTGTATTGTGAAAAGCACTATAAGAAATAAATGTGAACTGAATTGACACAGAAAGCACATAGGACTAGGGCTGCAACAAACGATTATTTTGATAATCGATTAATCGACTAATCATCGATTATTTTGCCGGCTAATCATTAAGTTTGGAACGATTATTCAGCTTTTTCAAATAGTTAAAACATTGAGTTATACATATTCTTACTATAATATAAAAAAGAAAATCAAATGGTTTTAATGAACTTGGAGCCAACTAAACAGGTCATTCTCTTTAAATTTAACTCAAATCACACACAAATGCTCTCTAAGCATCGTTTAATAGGCCCACTGCTTTACATAGAACTGAAACAGAAAAAGGGTCATTACTTCAGGACACAAAAAGGGTAAAATATTAATCTGCAAACCATTATTATAGATATAAAATTACATGAGAATTGAGCTGACAGAGATGTTCTCATTCACCTTTTAATTTACAGAATGAAAAAGAAAAAGTAACTGCCATGATATTATTCCGAACATCCCCTTTTGTAAGTCTTCATGATTTTTTAACAAAATACAGGCAAATAAGACTATAATACCAAATAGTGTTACAATAATAAAAACAGCCCTAAGCTCAATCAAGCTTTATTCTATGCAAAATAAATCGCATTACTGTAATTATATTATTATTGATGATATTACTATTAATAGTATTGCATGATCTAATAAAGAGATACGTTACCACTACAGTAAGTTAGTTAGCTCCAGCTGGAGAACTCAGCTCTCACCGGCTCCTCTTTTGCCCGTCATGTTCCCTCTTTAAGTGCTCCAACATGCATGTGGTGCCCCCGTGAAAAGCAAGTTCTGCCTTGCATGTATTGCACATGACAGCATTGTTGGTTTTAAGTTTTGTAAAACTTTGCCAAACCTTTGCAAGTTCGGATTCGTTTGCACTCCGTCATAATACGCACTGTTTTTTGGATTTATAAAGGGCTGCATTACACTCTAGCGCCGAAGTGCCGTAGCGGTCAAATCACGATATTGCACGCAAATCGCGAGATCAAACGACTACTAGACAATTTTTTATTGTCGACAATGTCGATTAAACGTTGCAGCCCTACACAGGACTCACAACTGATTCCAGCATGTTGCAAACAAACATTATGAAGGGAAAAGTCCTTTTAATTAGACTGAATTGGGTTCAATTTTGAAAAGTGCCATTTTTTCACTGAGCTCTACATTGTGTCACTGCTGACTAAGAGTCTCTTAAAAGGCATTATAATTAATCTGCATAGCTTTTTAAAAAAGCCAGCATGACACCTTAAAATGCTGTCTGAGTAGGTAGTCCTGAAACAGAGCGAGCGTGTCTGCGGTGCGATTCAGAGGACGGCAGGGGTTCAGTCCCAGTCCTGTTGTGTTTTTATGAGAGCACTCTGGAGCGTTGCAGCATTTGTCTCCCAGTTGCATCCAGGAAGCGGTTTAGAAATACACCGTGAGTCTTCCCACAATTATTTTATGACATAGGGAGTTTCAAGAGACACAAACCTGCCACTTTTTTGTTTCCCCTTTGTCTCGTTTGGTTTGTTTTGGTGACGTTTCAGAGAGAGTCGCTGCTTTGTGCTGCTGTGTCAAATGTCTTTTTCTGTGGTAATTTTAAAAGGGCAAAAGATAAGAAAAGTTCACTGGAACCGTCTCTCTCTTTCCCTCTCCTGCTCGTGATCCCCTCCGCATCCCTCTGGGCCCTTTCGAGCAGCGGTGGAAAGCGGCCTAAAAAAACAAGTGGTGGAAAAGGTTTTCAGCAAGTTAATTACAACAGGGTGAGGGCTGTGAAAGGCCGCATTGTTTGTGTCAGGGCCAGTCAGCATCAAAGGTCTGATTCAGTCGTGTTCGGCGCACCTCAAACCCCGCTGGGCTGGACGGCGTACTACGTTAAACACCGGCCTTAAAGACGCCCTTGTGGCTATTTGCTGTTTTTCTTCAAAGCGATGAAACAATATTTGGAGTAGCAGAATAAACACGATGAGAGGTAATGGGCCAAAGGGGAGGAAGGGCGTCACGCAGCTCGAACCCAGTCAACGGCGTTCTTGTTCGCCATGTTTACTCTGCAAAGAAGAGTCCGGTGGGTTATCTTTATCGAGGCTTTTTCTTCTATTGTGGCACAAACACACCAAAGGAGTGGGGCGTATCGCGATTATCAAATCTGTGATGATTTTATGCGCAGCTTGTCAGTGACGTATGGCTCTGTGATCCTCCGCTGCTCCATCTGAAAGCACTGCGAATTTGAGTTGCTTATGAAAAAGCAGCACGACAAACTTCACCAAACATGGGAAGCATTATGCTGCGTTCAAGTCATCTCGTATAGATCGTAATTACGAGTTGAACGCCACCGCAATGTCGTAAATACCAGTGGGGAGCTCTGGATTTTCTTTAAGCCCCGATCTGTACGAGTTGGGGGCGTGTCAGTGAGAAACGTTCATTCAATGTCTGTTGATGGTAAATTTTAATTGAATTTCAATGTTTACTCATTGACATTGTAAGGCTTTTTCATTTATAAAGCAAGCTCTCTGCACAAAATATGACATCATTATAATATAAAAATTATACCTAATGATAGTTTACATTGACTTCATAAGATAATAAAAAACATAAAAAGAAAAACACACCTGATGCGCACTCTTTGTTCTTCATTTTTTTACAAAACTTGCTGTATTTTCGTGTAATTCATTAAAAGAAGGTAGACCGCCATTTTGCTCCGACGAAACTGACTTGAACGCACCTCACGTCGTAAAGACGACTTCCCACCTCGTAAGTACGAACTTCCCAGGAGGACTTGAACGGAGCATTAATGTACCTCTTGTCCAACAAAAGACAACATCTAATAAATCAAATCAAAGCATTTCAATCTTCTGCTTATTCAGCTACAGATGCCGAAGGGATTCCCTGGAATAATGTGTCTTATCGTACTTCTGCGGGGCATATTTGGGGTGTGTGTGCAAGACGCCCTCTGGTGTTCAAATGGATCAGCATTTACTTCCGATTATTTACTTTAAATAATCACAGCCTTTGCGATTTCTTTTCGATTAATCGTACAGCCCTAAAAAGGAATCAGATGATCAGGAAATGACATCATGAGCATCCTAAGCTGAAGCTGGCAAACGGGCCGTCTTCTGCGGTTGAATATAGCATGCGAATCTCCCCGGAGTGGACTGTGGGCAGCGCCATATGTAATGGAAACCAGACTAATGATACAAAACAGCAAAAACAAAGAGCAGGGGAAAAGCTGAATGTCATTAAAAGATGCATGTGTGTCTATGCTGGGAAGCAGACTGTTTATTCTCTTATTTCATTCTGGGGGCAACAGTTACATCCGTGGAGCACCAGAAACTATGCAAACGCATCTTCTGTTTTCCTCTCGACGTGGCACATTTGCAGACGCGCTGAACCTCACACTGTGAAAAGCAATTTGTATTTTGGGCGGGTCGTACCTGAGTCCCAATTATGTTATCAGAGACTAAAGCGGCCGCTGTGGAGAACACTTGAGTTCTCTGGCAAATTGACTCTGCAGTGATTCCCTTTCAATTTTCAGTTCTGTGATGACCTATTTCCTGTAAAACAGGAAGTTAGAGTGGGACATAAGCAATAGCTAGTCCTATGCAGGAGGCATAAATGGGAGAAAACGTTCTTACTCTTCGAACAAGACGAGCCATTAGTGTAACGTACATGTCTTTTGGTTCGGCACCCATTTATTATCAATAAATGCATTGCTGTTTTAAAGGGTACATATCATGCTTTTAAATCATTCATTTTTACATATAAATCATATCGTTGTGGTCTATATAAAGCATAACTGCAATGCTTGGGTCTGAATTCCTCATTATTATAGCTCCACAAGCCCCTTTTCTGATGTGCGCCTGTGAGTGACCCGTTTCAAAGCGGCCCCTTTAAATAAAAAGGAGATGCGTCTTTCCCCGCCCGCTCTCCAGGTCGATGAGTTCACAGTCGGTTCAACTCCCCGCGTTCGGACATTATTGTAGTTTGATTAGAGATATACGATTACTATAGCTTCAAAGAACATTTTTATTCACACGTTAACAAAAGATCAACAACAGAAGACTTGTCCATCAAGCCTTACATATTCAAGCCAGAGCGAGCGAGTTGATAAAGATGACGACGAACCTGCAGAACAACCTCTTCATATGGATGCAGGGGTATGTAACGTTAAGTTAACTATGTTGTGTTATTAGTGAAAGTCGACTATTTCTCTTGTTAAAACAAGCACACTGACAAGATAAATGACTGCGGTCTAATCTTACCACAAAAAAATCTGGATTGATATTAATATAATAACTTACGTGTAGAAAAGCATCAGAAAACACAGCAGCTAAATGATAGAAGGAATTTAACCCTCATTCAGATGAAGTCGATCGGCAAACCCTTCTGTATAACGTTACTTGCGGAGGTTGTTGAAGTGGGTATCCTTGAAGTGCTTCAGGTCACTACATCCACCTGAAGCACCTGAAGAGAATAATTTCATCTTTTCTGTACTTATAAACACTCCAAATATACAACAAAATCCATTTAAGGGCTAAAAAAGTGGATTTTGCATGATATGTCCCCTTTAACAATTTCAAAAGCTTCAAACTAACTCACACAGATGTCCTTTCAGATGCATGTGCTGTTTATTGTATTTCATGCATTTAGTATTTCCCTTTTGCATAACGGGCTCGTCCTGACAGCAAGTGAGTGTCCGTTAAACTTCACAGACTACAAAACCAAAAATTTTGCATGAATTTGATCCCCTGCAAGTCATAGATGTTTATGCCCCATTTTCCTGAAACAAAAAGGACTGGAGATTGTAAATGCTAAATTAGCTTTTAGGAGTACACTAACATTTAGATGTTGGCCTCAAAGCTACAAACCCAAATTAAATGGGGGTGATCTGTAAAAAAAACTCTTGCAATATTACCAAACAACCCTCCCTCTCATGCCTCGCTCAAAAACAGGAGTGCAAGTAGACGGCGGGGTCACGACTGAACAGATGTCTGGAATAAGATATGACAGCGCGCTACAAGAACAAAAAGCACTGCATGTTCTGCATCAAACGCATGTTCTTTAGATGGCACAATCAAAGGACAGATGATTAAACTCGCCGTCGCCCCACTGTGAGCGGGCCCAGGGTGTATTTGGGGATGTAATTACAGGACTGGAGACTGGGTTAGATCACGCCGGAGGAGTTTTCCTCTCTGGCACTCACCTGCATCACATTAGAAGAGATGAGAGAGCTTAGGACAGGGAAATGAAACTGTTTACCCAAGAGTCACTCATCAGTAAATCAATGCTAGACAGGGCGGCCCATGGGTTCTGGCAGGATATCCTGACTCTACGACTACAGGACCTGCTGTGCGTGACCTGAGGTGGGTGTTTTAAGTAGGAAAGTACACATACACATTGTTATCTTGTGATAATAGACCGCCGTATAGTGACCGCTCTTGTGACAGTTCTTGATCCAAAACAAACAGCAACAAGATGACACGTTTGATTAAAATATTTGTATATAAAAATGTGACCCTGGACCACAAACAATTTTCAATTTTCAATTTTCTGCAATTGGAATGTATACATCATCTGAAATCTGAATAAATATGCTTTCCATTGATGTATGGTTTGTTAGGATAGGACAATATTTTGCAGAGAAACATAAAAAATATATATATTTTTATATATTTACAGAAATTTACTTCATGAAACATAATCTTTACTTAATATCCTAATGTTTTTTGGCATAAAAGAAAAATCAATCATGTTGACCAATACAATACAATCACCACAGATATATCCGTGCGACTCGAGACACGGTCACAAATATAAAAGTTAAACAAAAAGCTTAGCTTATTACAGAGGATTCTTCTCATCCCTTACAGTCTAAATGTCATGTTTACCATCAAGGAGACGTTTTAGATGCTTTGCCATCAGAATTTTAGATGTTGAGAAGATATAAATACGAGTAGGGGTGGATATGTACTGTACATGTACATTATTGTTTTAATTGTTTTATGTAAATTGTATTGGTGTCCTTGTTTGTGCTGTATAGTGAAGCCAAAGACAAATTTCCATTTGTGGACAATAAAGGAAATGAAACAAAATCAGATACTTGCTAAAAATGTGCAGTATTTTATTTTGTTTACCAGTACATCATTTGGCCATTAACCAACATCAGAGAAACGTTAACATGCAAATATGTTGTTAAATTATTGAAGTATGGACTTGAGCTTAAAGGGGTTTGGCTGAAATAAAGTTTGGGGATCCTAAAGCATAGATCGAATCAAAAGTATTTTCTGATCAAACACCACTGCTGTCTTTTATGCTTGAATGCTACAACATCCCATACAAGACGACCTTAAACAAATAACTAAACATATCAGCAAGAGAACTGGCAAGACTACATCTACTTCTCATTTGCTCAAATTTCAAATCAGTGTTTTTAAAAGCAAAGACTTTTTTGTACTAATTCTGCAGGGCATTAACACATTAAGCATTCTTAGCTTACACTGAAATATATTTGATGAATAAATATGCGCAGGGAGGGCAGCTGACGCATAAACGTTGACTTTATGTAAACACACGGTTCAAGATAAAGTCTGGCATGCTTATGACGAGTCAGATTTAACGCTGCCGCTAATGGGCTTAATTAGGCGTCCACGTAACCCCGCTCCAAGATTCCTGATCCTGGGAAACGGAGGCGGCTAAGGAAGGGACTTTTGAATAGGATTACAAGAGACTAACATCACTCAGACGCTCCAGCGAAAACAAACAGGGCTTTGAAGGTGACGGGGTCCTGGACGCTGGCCGGCGCACCTGACAGAGAGGACACAGCCACTAACAGAATAAACAGCAGGATTAATGTCGTTCTGAGCGGATCTCTCCCACGGATACTCCCAGTTTCTCCCACTAAGGGATTATCTGTCAGAGCCTGGCTGAATCACCCAACTAGACACCCTCGGCTGTCTCTGGTAGTTGGCACGGCTCTCACTCACGGCTTCTTCGGGCCAGATCGGTTTATCATTAACCCGCCCCACTGGTGAGTAATGCGAAGTAGACAAGGACAATGACAAAACGACCTTCTGTCTGTGCGCGACCACCCCAATGCTTCAGCGCGAGCATATCTGATGACCCCCCATCCCTGACAAATCCGCCTCCAGGGAGCTTCCCAGACACGGATACCCCTGTCCGTTGTAATTGATCATTGGACGTCAGCTGGCAGGTAGAGCTTCGGGACCTGTGAAGAAAGAGGCTGGGGAGATAATGATTTAAGTGACTTTGTAGAGGTCAGAGGTTCGAGAGACGGAGGTCACGTGGGACTCTTGTTTGGTTTACTTTGTAAACCGTGTTCTTTTGTTCTCGGACATCTCTGTCTTTGCACTTCGTATTGACAAAGAAATTTCTGCTGCGGCAGAGCTACACTTCGGCCCATCATTATAAATCAGCCTGTTAAGAGTTATAAAATTTTAAAGAGCAGCTCTCTGGATTCACTCAGGGGTCTCCATTAAAGAGACTGGAACAGATGACGGCCAACAAAGCGAGCCATACGTCTCTTCCAGCATTACCTAGCAACTCATTTAATTCCTTAATCAACAACATTCCTGGTAGGGATTGATTCATCAATGCATGTTATGCTAAAGAGAAAATTAAGCGGCTTTATAATCTAAGACCAGATCCTATTCATCAGACACCATCCAATCACTTCCTGGTGGATAAAATCATGTGTTTGTTGTGTTAAATATCTTATTTATCTCATAAATCACGATACAGGGATACATTGGTTGTGAATGGCATTTCATTATGATTTTAACCCGTCACACAAAGCCTAAAAAAGGGTATCCTAACTGTGATATATTTTACAACAAAACAAATATAAACTGCATGAAACTATATTTAAACTGAATGATGCCAACAATGAAACGCCATTACAGGAATTAAAATGGCATGTAATTGAGACTTTTTAGCCTTACATGAAAGGGAATGTGGCAGAGGTTAAGAGTGTTGCATTTCCTTCAGTTTATCTGCATGACGCTAACAATGAAACAGGGATTGTTACTGTAGCTCTTGGACACGTCCCTAAACTACCAGCCATCTTGGCGAGCTCTGTAGGCCTGTAACATGTAACCAGATCTAGTTTGCCACAGCGCTGTTTCTCACAGAGAATCTCTCATCTGTCGAGAGAATGCATAGCGAGCATCATGTAAAGTGAGACGCAACCATCTAGTGCTTATATCCCAGCAACCCCCTCTATATGTACACACCAAGCCCATTAAATGCATTCCTCAGTCTACATGCCCAAAGCCACCAAAGACAAAGAGAAAACTTGAAAAACGTCAATGTGTTAGATGCATGACTGGTTAAAGTGTCATTTTTTAGTATGTTAAAATACTCGGAGTAAATACTTGATAGTTGATACTTGTTTTGAAGAAAAAGCTATTGTTGTATATTGGTGTCTCTTTGACGAATTGCTTGTGTCCCTCTTTTGTAAGATGTGTCTGCCAAATACATAAATGTGTCTTATAGATGTTGTTAGATGCATGACTGTCATTTTTTAGTATGTTAAAATACTCAGAGTAAATACTTGATACTTGTTTTGAAGAAAAAGCTATTGTATATTGGTGTTTTTTCTTTGTAAGACGTGTCTGCCAAACACATAAATGTGTCTTATAAATGCATTTAAATGTTCTATATAGAACTCTATTGTTCTTAACTCAAGTTTGAAGAGCTCTTAATGCCAAATGAGAAATCTCTCATAACTATTTGGTGTTTAACAGGTTATTTTAAAAAAAATTCTAGTGATGAAGCAAGTTTACGAGATGTTCAGTTCATAAAATTTTACTAAAAATATTAAAATACGAAACGCCTGACGGAACCGTTTAAGATTCTAAACAGAACCGTTTCTCCTGGGATCTGATAAATGCATGAATGTAAATGTATGAATCACTGTAAATAAACCACTATAGGTTTGGTATAACTCCAGTCATTATTCATTTGTCATTTTGGTGACACTTGAAATCACCTTTGAGCTCACAAGCCTTGCTTTACAAAAAGAGAGATCTAATGACGTCACGCAGCTATTTTCAAAGTTAGAGAAAACAAGAAAGCGTCTTTCTCTAAGCAGCAGTGAGAAATGAGAGTAGGAGATTATAAGCCTGGTGTGGTCTCCGCCGGCATATTCTTGGCTGTAAGAATGAAGACAGATAGCAGAGGCATGAAGGGCTGGAGAAAGCGGAGGGGAGGGAGGAAAAGAGAAAGACCGAGAAAAGCAGGCCACGCTGTTGGGCGTGGAGCACAATAGGGATGAAATATGGTGGCGAGCAGAAAGATGCTGATTAGTGGACGGCTTCCCAGAAAGATCCACCAACCCAGCAGCTGAACTCCTCCTCACAAAGATGCTTTCCATGGTCGCCTGTGGCTTTTCTCCCGGCGCTCCATCCCTCCATCCGGATCGGCCCTTAATCTGGGTATCGGGAGCCTTCAGGCCTGCGGAGGCTGCGATTAACAACGGCAGGGAGATTGTATGTTCCTAATAGTTACAGCCTTCAAGTGGTGTAACGCAATTACAGGGGCAGCAGACGAACGGCTAATGTGCATGCAACTAGCTCCCTGATATGGATCAGGTATTGAGTTGGCTGTTTTTAATTCACTTTCCAGCACAAAAACGGGGGCATTAGTTAGATTAGATGGGCTTAGGACGGGAGGGGTGGCGGAGGGCAAGTGAATTTGTTTAGTGCTGCCTGTCAATTACCATCTGAAACCTTCTGCTGAATGCTTATTTGTCTTCAGAGGTGAGGGGAAGGGGGACAAGACTCGACAGGACAAAACGAGGCCCGAATGCGATTAATAAAGAGACCGTCCATCGACGAGGGCTACTCACGAAACCATTTGGGTTGTGATCATCAAAATGATGAATGAGGCAACATCCAAACCTTCTCCGTAATGTATTCTGATCGGAGCAGAAAAGTCTGGCCGAGCGCAACACTGCTCTCCACGGCGAAACAAGACAATAAGCAAACTAGAAGTGCTTGCAGGGCAGCAAATGAATAACATTACATTACGGGTAAAATAATAAAATAAAAAAATGTGCCGCCTGCGGAGATTAATAGTACCGTGCAATATGGATGCGTGCGAGAAGGCCAATCAGTTCAGGAAGCAAATTTAGTGTGTAAATGCATGCAAGAAATGCAAGAAAATCTAATAGTGATTTTCTGATTAAAAAAAAAAAAATCCAAAATACTATCTTTTGATTTAAAGTCAGCAAAAGTATAATATTAAATTATGGGTAAAATATAACTCTATGCAGCAAAAGGATGCAAGAACGAAAAAGACATTCAGTTATAAACCACACCAGGTTTAAAATATCCAGCTCTCATATACATACATATGAAGAGTTCAGATGCAAAAGCCTCTAAATGCCATTTGAAATTTTCTTCTTTATTGATGATTTTTATCAAACTTGTAAGTTCAGTAATTTCACTTAAATAACAATTAATAGGTAATTATCATTGCCATTTAAGTGAAATCACTGAACTTAAATATACAAGTTTGATAAAAATCATCATTAAAGAAGAAAATTTCAAATGGCATTTAGGGGCTTTTGCATCTGAACTCTTCATATATACTCTATATATCACATATCATCACTTTGATTTTGAATGGAAAGGGAAATGGAAAATGTGAGTCAAATTTAGAAGAACAGCAGTTCGACCGAGGTTATTGAAAAAATAAGTCAAAGAAAATACAATTCAATACAGCGCTGCCTTGCAAACACTGATACAAGAGCCCTAATACTTGTGTACATAATACATAAAGCTTGGGAAAATTACCGACTGCACAGAAACGCACAGATGAGTCGTGTGGGTTTTAGATTTTGTGACCAGCTGAGAGAATGAAAATGAACAAATGATCAAAAAGCACCGCAACGTACAAAGAAACAATGCTGCTGAAATCTGCATATGGCCTACATTTCTTTGTTTTGAGCACACTTAAAAACCTTGATGACTTTGTTCTCTCATAAAAACAATTATTTTATGAGCATGGAAAACCATTCAGATGCAAGCGCACATTGATTGGTCCATGCAAGGAAACGTTTGAAATGTTCACCTTCAGGGAGGCTGGGAAAGGCCATGCGAGACCCTGGTTAACAAATCATTATCTGCTTCATCTCTTCCATATCTGGTGAGAAACTCGAACCGGCGTTTCTTCCCCTCTCACAGCACATTCAGCTGGCTAAATAGAAAAGAAAATGGGGCTACTGTTTTCACCTCCAACCCACACGCACACATAATCGCAACAATATGGGGGAAAAATCCAGGCATGGGACGCCACGCCAGCTCAATGATATAAAGTTACTGTGGCTGGAGGGAAAATGCTTTTTATCATTTGCAGATTACACAACACAAGGGACTTTTCTGTAACCCCGAGACCACCGGGACAATGAGCGACTGTGAGTGATCTGAAATACACTTTTAAAAAGGCCATCAAACACTATCAGTCACAGACTCGCAGTGCGTCAATGCACATTTCGCTACAGCGCTCGTGAACCTGAGGAAGGACGAAAGGAAGGTAAAGAGACTCGAGGACAGAGCCGCCAGCCTCAGGAACACTTCAGACCGAATGACTAGGGCTTTGCCAATACACGTGATTGTTGTTTTTTTCTTGCCGATAAAAAAAAAAACATTGTATGTGAATATTTCGACTCGAGTGAAGCACAAAGCTTTGTTTACAAAAGAAATTATAGGTTAGAAATTAAATGTTACATTGAAGCCATGGAAACATTTGCATTCGAGTGCCGAATGAGAGGTACGTCACGTGAGCCCTTAAAGGGATACTCCACTTTTTTTGGAAATAGGCTCATTATAGTTAAACTGTTAAGTTTTACCGTTTTTGAATCCGTTCTGGCGGTACCACTTTTAGCATAGCTTAGCATACATCATTGAAGTGCACAAGACCATTAGCATTTCTCAACAAAAAAATTACCAAAGTGTTTCGATATTTTTCCTATTTAGACTCTTCTATAGTTACATCGTGCACTAAGACCGACGGAAAATGTAAAGTTGCGATTTTCTAGACTGATATGACTAGGAACTATACTCTCATTCCTGCGTAATAATCAGGAAACTTCACTGTCGTACCATGAGTGCAGGAAGCGTATGACTACACAAACTTAGTCCCGGTCACGTTAGAAGCTGGGCACTATTTTCAGGTGCTGCGTCATATCAATACGCCTGCTGCACTCATGAAAATTAGCATTTATGCTATAACCTGGCTCATTTACAGTCTTTACAGAAATGTTAGTCTGTCCATTAATGTGCACTGTCCCGAATAAATAAATAAAAAAGATTATTACGCAGGAATGAGAGTATAGTTCCTAGTCATATCAGCCTAGAAAATCACAACTTTACATTTTCCGTCGGTCTTAGTGCACGATGTAACTATAGAAGAGTCAAGTTTTAAATAGGAAAAATATCGAAACACTTTGGTAATTTTTTTGGGAGAAATGCTAATGGTGCACTTCAATGATGTATGTAAAGTGGTACCACCAGAACCGGAGATCGGCTGAATGGATTCAAAAAAGGTAAAACTCAACAGTTTAGCTCTGGGGGAGTTGTAAAATGAGCGTATTTACAAAAAAAAGTGGAGTATCCCTTTAAATTTAGGCTCTGTATCATGTTTAGCGATCCGGTCACCCGACTATCAGCGAACCATCTTGCGTCTTTTCCCAAATCTTCACACACGTCTCGCCCATTTTCTCAGGGGACTATAAACATTTCTTCCTTTTTCTACTTTACCACAGTAAAAATGCTAATATAATAGGCCTGATACCTTTTTCCTCACACATCAAATTCTACTTAACAGTTTGTGCTTGTTATGATGGTAAGGCACGTCACGTTTATTTGTATAGTACGTTTCACACACGCTTTGGATTTTAGTTTCGCTTTCTCTGGCAGCACAAAATCAAACATGGGCTAAATGTCTCGACAGTGCGGAAGATAAAATTCGCTAAAGTATCCGTTGCTTTAGGAGAAAATGAAGATATTAGAAAAGAGAAAGACTGTCTTTGTCCTGCTCGTGTCCCACATGCGATATGACGCATCTTTGTCTGGAAATATTTGTAACTTTCTTATATTAATTATGTAACCAATAATTACTGATATTTCATTTTAAATGTATTACAGGCTGTAGTGTTTCACTGACGAAAGTGCTAAAATAAACACATTGTTGCAAAATGGAGGTTTAAGCCTTGTTTATATTTTTTTTATGTTTATCACCCCTAAACCGGTGGTAAAAAACTCCCACCGTCACAACCCTGGAAATGATGGTGGTCCTTGTCTGAGAAAGGCTGGTCTCTCTGACTGTTGCACATCAGTCAAGCCTCTCGTTTTTTGGTCCCTCTCTGCGATATCGACTCCTTTCAGATAAAGGTCTCGGACTGCCCAAGACCGGCTCTCAAATGTCACTCATTTCTATTTTACGAGTTGTTTACACTCTTGAGAGTCTGAGCAGAGATTGTAGAAATACTACCATGTGTTCTGTCAGGAACTACTGAAAACAAACAAAGAGAGAAAATGCAAGTCCAGAGCTAAAAAAGACTAAATATTCATGCTATATGTCATGTGCCTACGTCGCTAAAGCTCAACCAGTGTGGAAACAAACTGCCAGAATGAGAGATCGGCTGAAACCAGACACGGCATGTGATTTCTTGCGTTGCCACTAAACGCAGCACAAAAGAGATCAGATTTCCACACAAAATCATTTGCACATGACAAGGAAGGGGATGAAAAAGGAAAGATGTATATGTGCAAGGGGAAAACGCCAGCTTTTCAGCTCAGCAGTCTATTGTTTCGCAGACTTGAGGTTTTGATTTCCATATACAAATAGCAAGAAAACCAGTCAAGAATAGCGGCGGTTAATGTATCCGAATATGCCTTGTTGGGTTTAGGAAGAAATCGGAGAGTTCTGCTATCCTAGACTCCCTCACTCGTCCTTCTTTTCCTCCTGTTTACTCCTTTTTCCTTTCTGGCCCAAATCATTGCTTTTGTTGGCGCAGAACCTCAGCGCTGGAACACGGCGGTACAATAAAACATTTCCCTCACAACAACAACGATAAAGCACCAAAAATGCAACCAGTAAAGTGCAGAACTTTTGCAGTTTTATTGCAAGAACAACCATGTCGAGATTTACTGACGTGTTTTCTCACAAATGCGAGAGGCAAAAAAAGTGTGCAGCCGGGAGAATTTATGTGAACGGCTACTGAAGGAAAGCATTCAAGGGGCTGTAATTCAAATCTGACAACTCCCTGAAACGCCAACAGTGCGTTCGGCACTTCAGACTCGTGAATGAGCGCGCCGCTGTTCCCTTTAAACAACTCACTGGTCCAGCGCCAGCCAGAAACTGGCCCGGTCGGCCCAGGATTCGACACATTTCCCGTGTCATGGGTGAATCCCTGCGTTTCCGTGAGAGTGTGTTAGAGACGCTTAATGCACGGAGAATCAGCCAGCGCTCATTATTGCACTGAGTTTATGACCCCTGACTGACAGAGAGAAGCCGCCAACTGCATCCTGCAGACAGAAGGAGCTAAAAATGTCACAAGTTAATAATGAATGCACAGGCATACACATTAACAAACTATGGCAGCGACACCAGGGGTGGGCGTTTCATTCCCGAATCCCGGATCATGCTCACAGTATATTATGGTATGGTCACTGACACTGGAAAATACTCTCTACATATTTAGTCAAAACATTTGGTAACACTTAACACTTACAATAAGGTACACGAGTCAAGTAGTTAACATGAACTAAGAATAAACAATACTTCAACATTTACTAATACGTATTACAATCAGAGGTCGAATTGGTTAATGCACTGTGAACTAACAAACACACAATGAACAGCTGGATTTGTATTAACTAACATTAACAAAGGTTAATAAATGCATTGCACATTGTTAGTTTGAGTTAGTTAACACACTAACTAATGTTAACTAATGAACATTATTGTAAAGTGTTACTAGACATTTTACAAAAAGAAAAAAGCACTTTGATTTAATTTAGAGCCCTGGTATATAAATTTGATCATATTATATTATACACTTACTTTTTTTTTACTAAATATTAAATATATGGAATATAAAATAAGCTAAAATCAGCTTCATATTAGAAGACTTAAAAAAACGAAATATCAAAACTTGTAAAAATAAATAAATACATTTAAAAAAAACAACATTTGAAACCATAATAAAATATTAAATTTCCAAAAATTAGGTAGGACCGAATCACACCGACAGTATATCATGGTATTTTTACTGACACTGGAATTCCACTGAAAAAAATAAAAAGGGTAATATATTAAATAATAGTTTCATATTTTAAATTATATATTATTATAGATATTTCCAGTGAATTAAATATTTTACTAAAAGAAAAAAAGTACTTTGTTTCATTTAAAACCCTGGTCACAAACCAAAAGATTATTCCCATAGACAATTTAATATGATAAAAATGTATATTTTTTCACTTACTTTATTTTTAACACCTTAAGAAAATGCCCAAGTGATTTTTGTAAATTTTTTCTGAGAAGTTTTTTTTTTTTTTATTAAATAGAAGAAATCTATTATATGAAGCTGTTTTTGCTTATTTTATAAGACGTTAAAAAATACCAAAAACAGTTAAAAAAAATAAATAAATATATTTATTTAAAATATATAATAAATAATATATATATATATAATATACCACACATCAATTTAAATCTGTATTAATGCGCCACGTTGTGCATCTGCGGATACGAGTCTCTGTTGGCCGACACACTGTAAACACACCGTCATGCTGCCCATCCCTGACGAACACTAAAAACACACAGAAGCTTTTGTGCACAAAGTCAGAAATGGCTCCTTTCACTCGGCCTGTTGTCAATAAGCACAGAGTCACTTTATCCCAGCGCAATGCTGACTCTCCACTTTATCCAGCCATTCACCACTTCCATTACGCTTCCTATCACTTTAGAAGAGGATATTATTTATTTATCTACTTCCCTGTCTAAGTTTGGAGGGCCTCGTTTGGGCCGGTGAATTGTTGTTGAAGTTTATTATGGAATTTTCCGAGTGCCCACAGGAGAGGGATTTTTTAATGATTCCAGTAGTTCTACTTTAACGGGCTTTCTAAATGGTCAGGTTTAATCAGAGGATTCCGGCCTGACGTTTTCCCGGTGTTTTTTTCATTCTGGGGGGATTTTTATGATGAATTAAACGCAGTTTTGGGGTTTGGGCTTGTCCCACAAAGCGTCCTGTGATTAACAATGTTGAACGCTCTCATTGGACACCTTCCTGTCTTCGTCTTCTCCATTCTTGGAGGTGATCGTGCTATTGTTTTGATCCGTTTTTCCCCGCGGGTACGAACGCGCCAGGTCATGCAGAAAGCCTTCATTAAGGAGACTTACTACTGTACGATTCTCAATTGGGCTCCAGCAAAATTAGCCCCAGTGAGCATGGCCCAGTTAAGCACTCGCGGCTCGCGGACCCAGGGGAAACGGCCTGGAGATGTGACTGAACATGAAAGTGCTGAGTTTGGGTTTACCCAGTGATATCACACACAGATAAACTAATGGTCCAAACACAGAGCAACTGCTTATACATGGAAAACAAAGGCAAACACACACTGAGATTAAGAGAACCACACCAGAACATTACATGAAAGCAAGGGTTTTTGTCTCTGAAATGCTGCGACATGAGAAAACACAACATGCAAGATTATGAATCTTAGATACCGAAATGCCGAACGAGAACGCAAGCCTCGAACGGATCGCACAATGCTCTAATTTAACCGGCCGAAAAAACAACATTAAACATTGACATTGTGACAAGCACTCACTGAAGCTTTCCCGTAATGGCCTGCCCGTACAGTTTAAAACTGCTTGGCAGCTTTGTAGATAACTAAAAAGAAGAAATATGGGGGGAATTATCCAGAAGATTGATTCTGGAGAGATGAATGCGTGGTATTCATGCATCTTTATCCGACAGGGTTTGTGCTCTCCGGGCCTTGGGTTTAGTTATTCTCTCTGACAAAACATGTTCGGGCCGGGTTGAGGATCTGTCAGACGGAGAACGCTTCATCACTGTCTGACGGCGAGCTGATAGCGCGCGATCCAGACGCTAGGATCAGTCTAAAAGCCCCAAATGAAGAAAGATAACCTGCCGGAGAGCACATGGGGTTCATCGGACGTCTACTTACTTTCAGATAAATGTAAAGAAGTGGCTTGAAAAAAGGAAGAATTTAGTAGGATGAGTCAGTTTGTTATTTCATCTGCACTGAACAGGAATACTCGAATTTGTTTTATTGACCTACTTGGATACTCAATACCCGTCCAAATGTCGTCCCAACTTTCCATCGGAACAACAAATTATAAGTGTGCAAGTGAAATAATGAAATGATAACTTAATGTTTACAATTATATTTAAAATCCAATAGGATTTAAATGAATGTAATGTATTATTCAATGAAAATCCTAACATTGGTCATTGCTTGGATATCGTGAGAAGTCAAGATGAATAAAAATGCAATATGAATTTTACTTAGGGTAACATCAATTTTCATTTTAGGGTGAAATATCCCTTTTTTAGTTGAGTTACCAAATCGACTGCAATAGGTTGCCTTTTTCAAGTTTTTTGTTTGTTTTTTACATCTGGTTGTGAACAACATTTAATATTGACTAACCAAGAGTTTCCCTACTGCCCACAGAACACCTGTCCGTGATAATAAAAAACAACTGCAGCTCTGCGCATTAAACTTAAAGCACGACTCAAGTAAAATCAGGCTTAAAAGGGGAGCCTGGCCTGAGGCAGCGTTTCTCTAATGACCCATCCAGGACCAGACCCTCAAGTCCCCCTTTGAGCTCCGACTTTACTGCCAAGTCAACAGTAGGACAACAGCATTGACCTCTTATCATCTCTCGGGCTGCATGGGGCCTTTAATGGAAAGCAGAATCCAAAGGAAAACCTCAAAGTACCAAGTAAATGTATGTTCTTGTTTAAGCCCCATAAAAACAGGAAAGCACAAACATTTATCTGTGCTATGCTTTCATCTGCTGTCTGCCGAGCTAAAGAATAACAGAGCCAGGAGGCTGATAAAGTGAAGATAGGAAATGGAAACGCGTGGGTCTCATGTTCCCATGATTCCAGCAGGGCTGTGATTGCTTGTCCCGGCCTCCCTCTACGGTGAACAGCGGTGAACAGCCCTTTCATTACAAGACTTCTACATCAGTATGCACGACTAAAATCCATCCCATGATGGTCAATTTGGCCGGCGGACAAGTGTCGTGCATTAGCTAAGAATACTAATAATTTGACGAATGTAATTTTAGAGGCTTTGCGGCTATTTACAGGATGGGATTGCATGCGTTTCTTGGTCTTTGATTGACATTCGACATTCGCCTCTAGTCAAGTCACCTTTATTTATACAGCGCTTTTTACAATACAGAGTGTTTTAAAGCAGCTTTACAGAGATAACAGGAAAATAATGCAACAAAGTTTGCCTAGAAAAAAGAAAAAGTCATATAAGGCGTCCATAGTAATGTGATTTTTTTTCTGCCATACTATGAGAAACAAGAGCTTGCAAGTAAACTCGCTCGTGCACGCCAGTAGCAGGCATCTTGTTTGATTGGACACCACTTTTTGCCTACAGGGAGAGCCATCACACGACAGCGGAGCTAAAAGCAAAGTGTTTCTGGTGGGACCGTGTGCTTTTTATAGCCGCTGCCCAAGCATGCAATAAGCGAAAAACTGTGTTCTGCTATCATAAGCCACAATGACAAGAAAAAAATGCAAAGACAACCATCCAAAATGATCAAGCTTTTACTGCACGACTGTTCAGTTGTTACAAGACAAATGATGCAACATTTTGCTTCATTTAGGAAGGTCAGAGGTTAAGAGTGTATTTTCTGCACCACTAGAGGCAGCAAACAAAATAATGACTTTTCAGATACACTACTAAGAATATGCATATGTTTTGACTTATTTTATGCATCACTACCACAGTGACGTGAACAAACCCACAGCACGAAGCATTAAACTTCACAGAGCAACTACACCGCAAGAAATGCTTTTCTAAAGCAATCTATCAATCTATTACTGTAAGCTTACTTTATCTAGATTTCAACATTCACTTTCAATGTATGTTTATATTATTTAATGGATCTGAGCTGACATGAGTTAACAATGAACAGCTGTATTTTAAACAACGATTGATAAAAATGTCCTGCTCATTATTAGTTCATGTTGGTTAAATAAAGGGACTTTGTTGTAAAGCGAACTCCACGATTAATTCGCTGTGTTAAGGATAACTACAAAGATACTATTACACTCTAAAAAATGCTGGGTTGTTTTAACCCAATTTTGGGTCAAATATGGACAAACCCGAAATGTTGGGTTATCCCAACGGCTGGGTTAGTCAGTTGGGTAAAACAACCCAGCATTCAGCGGATGATATCGCTCAGTTTATTCTATTCACACGCTGCTGTTTTGTATCTGTTGCTTTAAATGCTGATTGGCTGTGAATGTTTAATTGTTAAAATCATTCCGAAAGTAGGGCTATCAAAAGATTAATCGCATCCAAAATAAAAGTTTGTGTTTACATAATATATGTGGGTGCACTGTGTATAATTATTTTATATATATAAATACAGACACATGCTTGTAAATATTTAAGAAATATTTTCATGTATATACTATATATAGATTTATATATAATTTATATTACATATAAATATAAATATTTTTTTCTTAAATATACATGCATGTGTGTGTATTTATATATATATATATATATATATATATATATAGATATACACAAAATAATTATACACAGTGCACCCACATATATAATGTAAACACAAACTTTTATTTTGGATATGATTAATCGCGATTAATCGTTTGACAGCCCTATCCGAAAGTGATTCCAACTGTGGGTCGTTATCGTTACAGTAGTGCTGTGGACTCTGCTATTCTTGTAAGAATTTCTTCATATTTATCTTTATTGGTATGAACTTGGCTTTTCCTTGCCATCTTCATTTTGGTAAGAAATTTCTACATTTCGAAACCGAACGAAAGTACAGATTTGGTTTGGTGGCGCAGAAAAATGACACACTTCACAATGTCACGTCTAAGAGTTTCGCTGGTCGGACAGCGGCGCCGAACACCAGCAGGGCTGGTATGTGGTCGAGCACATTTATGGCCGGGCGTCGTCCGTTCCCAAAAGACCGAACTCTATCCTTCACAAGTGTGAAAGAGGCATCAAGGGTTGGGTATCGTTTGAATTTGAACGATTCTGATTCCGATTCCTTGTTTCGATTCCGGTTCCTAACGATTCTTGATTCCGATTCTTTTAAGAGGCAGGGTCAAAAAGTTTAGCTAACCTTGCTAACCAACGGCCTTTCTGAAGGAAATACTCCTTCTGTAAAAATACTCCTTTTGTCACAAATTTTGCATTTTGCTGAGATTTCGTTATTTTTAGAAAAGTGAACCCACACTTTGGATCGCCGAAGTAAGGTACTCATGTTCGACTCGCGTGGTTATGCCAACACTTCCGGTAGACGCTTCTTCGTTGGTGTTGTTTAGCGGTTTCTTCTTCCGCTCGGCGGACTGTGAATATCGAAACTAGGAATCGAAATTTTAACTTTTGAACGATTCCGGGAAAAACGAAAAGTTAGTCCCGATTCCAATCGATACTCGATTCTTGATACCCAACCCTAGGCATCACTCTCGTCTTCATAACTGCCCTGAGTGAAACCCCTTGACTGGTAATAACTCATCTCTCTTTCTCCATTTCCTGATCACAATTACCCTCTCCATGAGGAGCAGGGACTGTAAATTACATTTCTCTGATCCTCAGCTATAATTGGACACTGAGGATTCTCGGGGCAGCAGCATTTCTGTAAGTGGAAAACAAAGAGGCTTTGAGCGCTTGGGTTTGGATTTCAAAAACCTGATTCATTACGTTAAAAGGGAAGCGTAACATCACTTCATATTGAAGAATACGCAAGGTTTGCACGTGCGCCCGAGTCCTGGCTTCTATAAAAGAGATGTGTTGACAGACAGGTCGGTCACTTCTGCAGTGCAATGCTTGAAGTGTCTCGCTAATGGACTGATAATAGAACCCAGAGCTGCACTTTGATGCTTCCCTTGTAGTTTACAGGGTGACAGTGTGTGATTAATTGCACTCACTCCACTCCCCGTTCGCTTTTCCTCTTTTCTTGCGACGGATAGAGTCTGTCATTGCCGTGACTTTGCTCGCTCACCTACTCGCACAGCTGGATACGGTGCGATTCGGCGTAGACAATGCACAACGCACACCGTAATACATCTTTTACACAGCCAGAGCGCGACGTGACGTCAGGAGAAAAGAGCTGCAACCTCAGCACGACTTTCACAGCAATTATCACGAAAAAATATCCTCAGCACGGGGGAAGGCCAACAAACAGCGTGCAATGCTGAAGTTTCTGATGACGCACCGTTTGGCTCGACCTTCCCTTCACTGGCACGTGACTGTGTTAGATCTCATTTTCTCCAACTAAAAACGCTCTACATCATTGCATCCTGAGGGAATTACGATATACAGTGGCACTAGGTCATGCTGTGGTAGCCGCTCGGCGCACAATGCTCTCTTTGTGTTCCCAAACGTACTTGGAGAACGACCATGATGACTGTAACCTTAGTAGCGCCCATGAGACCCGACCGTTAGGCAATGAGGGAAGCGGTTAGAGTAATGATGATCGCAATAACATTCTCACTTACACTGAATTTTTATGCGTTTTGAGCATTGAAAATATTGTCATACCAATAATACCATTAGGCATTCATAAACAGAGCTCAGAGGACACATCATAACACAGAGAGTGAGAGGACAGACATGGAAAAAGTGAACTCACGCTTTGACGCACCGGTTTTAAACCGGTAATTATGTGTAGAAGAGAACAAACAAGGCTTTTGTTTGCATAAAAAGAGGATAGAGCGTTGCATATGGATATACTCCGATGCTACAGGAAAACAAATGTACAAGAGTGGATTATGCACATTTGGGATCTTCTGCTTTCATCAACAAAGGCCCTGCATATTCAAAACGATCTACTTCAGCCTCCGTTTTCCGTTAAAGAGGATGACGAGATTGTCTTTTAAGCATTGTCAAGGGTTCTCAGGGTCGGGAAGCTCGGTTTTATCCCCCTCGCTCTCTCTTGACATTCACAGTCGCCTCTTATTCATAATCAGGCACTTGTGGTGGAGATGTCAGTGATTTTACTGTACTTGATTCAGGCACTTGCTCTTTATCGCCGTCTTCTCCTCATGGAAAGGGCCGAGAGAACACTGGGACGAGTGGGAATTCACACACTTAATTAAAACAAGTGCATCGACAGTGAAAAATAGGTGGATAAGGAGAGAAAAGGAGTGCAAGGGAATTTTTTTTCATGCAGAAAAGCTGAAACCATACTTTTGGCCGGTTCTCCAAGAGAACTGAAAAGATCCCCATGTGAACCGGAAACGTGTAGCTCATTAGTATCCAAAAAACCTATGGGCCATTAATTAGTCGCAAACAATGTTCTCCCTAAATATCGACTTCTTAATGGACACGAAGAGACTTGGTTCGTGTTCCCATTAGAGTCGATGGCATTGGCCTCCGAGGGCTTTTGGAATCGGGCTTATGTCATCCTGCGATGCCCTTCAGACACTGGAGCGGGATAGTTTTTCCTCATCCTTTCCTTGTTCCTCATTAACTATGCACAATTGTCCAGGGAGGTTTCGCTAGACTGGATAGGGTTTCTAACAATCTGATTCCTGACGTTTTTGGAACTGCAATGCGAGCCTGAAGCATGCAACACAAATAGCACTTTTTCCAAATAATAATAATAATTTAGAATAGAAGAGAATAAATGGGCCTCTTTGGCATTGTGTGCGCACAAAAACAGTGGCAAAAATGAACTGGACTCTGTATGTAACCTTAACTTCTTTGTTGGCAAATATTTTACAATTCCTAAGTTTGGACAAAAATAAGACTTAATTTAAGGGGCTCCAGGTTCCCTGTAACGTTGCATCCTTTCATAAATGATCTTCAAAACCAATTATAACTGTAAGAGAACGATCTGATGTTGGTGTCAAGGTTTGCTTGCACTATAAAAAATGCTGGGTTGTTGTGTCAAATATGGACAAATCCAACTATTAGGTTAAAAATTGTATTTAAAAATGTAGCCAAATGGCTAGGTTGGTCCATATTTGACCCAAATTTGGGTTGAAGCAACCCAGCATTTTTTAGAGTAAGTGATTTACTGACGTCTTTCTTTCTCACTTTTTCTTAATGCACATAATGTAAAAGCACAATGTCTATGTTGTATTTGCTGTTGTTGGTTGCTGATGAATGTTTGTTAATTGTTGTTTAGATGTATAAAAAATGCTGGGGGGAGAATAAATGATGTCAAAAACACAAGATGAGTAGACTCCAGTCCATCTGAGCACTATAACTGCAGGTAAACCACTGAGGGAGGGTTGAAGTCAATGTCAAACACCGCTCGGAGGAGATGCAGCTCTTTGTGCCATCCTTTCGTGTCAGAAACATGGCTGCCTGCTTACTTCCTCAACAATTATTCAGCGAAATCCCTTTAATGGAGTCCCAACACGCCACTGCACCGAACGGACACGTTTAAGAAGGCTAACGGCATCGGCACTGGCGTATCTGAGATATGCCAAACACAAACTTGAAAGCGTCTTCACCGTTGAGAAAGCACTTTTAACTCACCATGTTGTGCCCGGAGGAACATTCATTTAATTAGTTCATTATAATGCAATCAAAGCATGCATTTCTGAAAATACAGCAGAAATAGTCAATAAATTAAAATAAATATTTATTTCACTCATAGAAACCAAGAATTTGAGTAAATTGACAATTTAAACGCAACAGCACCATTCAAACAGAACAAGGCCATTAGTGATATTTTGATATGCAAGTACTGCAGTTTTCCCCGTTTCCTTAAAATATTACCGAATTAACTTTTTTTTTTTTTTAATTAATGACCTATAATATAAAATATATTAAGTGGAGGATTTAATTATTCAAATGGCAGAGATTCACTCCAGGGGGAGGGACCCTGAGGACATAATTTATATTTTTAAACATAGATGAAAACAAAATCCCACCATGTATGAAATTTGCTATATAGGTTTCCCAATTTATGTAATGAATTTAATGTAAGCCCATTTAAACTCCGTTGCATACGGTATATATATATACAGTATATACACACACACACACACACATCACAAAAAACACACCACAACATGTGATCTCTAATTTACAGCAAATCCGTATGAAAATCAACGCGGATCAAATACTCGTATCCTTTAAAAGCAGAAAGCACAACACAAATGCCCTGTAAAAAAATTTCAGCATTCACAACAGGACTGAAGACATTAACAAGCACGATAAGCGCTTCGGGAAGGTCAGTGTCTGCGCATAAACAACGACAAATTGAACAAACGTCGCTGCGCTCATGTCTAATGTTCTCAAACACACTCCTGCTTTTGTTCAGCCGCACAGAAGAGCAGAGGACAAAGTTTTCTCAAGTAATGACCTCACTATGAGCTCATACCTAGTATCAAGGCCAAATGTCAATCATCCACATAATATGATATTCAATATAAAGAAATGTAAACAACTGTGACAATATTGGCTCAAACATAAAAACCAATATCGTAATCATATATGTAGGCTATATCACCATTAATAAACAAAACTACAGCAACCAATATAACAACATTGATAATAATATTATATTATATTGTTGAACATATACACCCTAAAAAATGACGTGTTGTGGACAAATATATAAACATATATTAATTACATTTTTGAACCCAAAGATTTAGACTATTTTTTATGAGTGTAGACAAATCTGATCTTGCGCAAATGGATTACAAAATTATTCCAACAGAGAATCGCGGAATTTACACACGAGACAAAAACGATCAATTCCCGCTGGCGTGAAATATTAAATTTGATTATCTAAGCAAAATGATTGACTGAATTAATTTCCCCACAGACTCATTATTCACCGAAACCAGACAGTATCTAAGTTAATTAGCACGTCCGTGTAAGTTACAGACAGATCTGTTGTTTTGACAACTTTTCATCCGCAAATCCTGCAAGTTATCAGACCAGTAACGTTAATTTAACGAAACTTTATCTCGCTCGTTCAGCAAACTTCCAGTCAGCGATAAAGATCGATATTTCACCTGCCGTTCGTGAATAACAAATACTAAAAGGGTTTTCTTACCTTGAGCCGCCCCGATGTTGATAAGCAATAAAATACTAAAAATCAACACAGTGACCATCTGCGGTAAGAATCCCGATCCGCCTCGTTCTCCTCTCGCAGTCTTTTGACTTCTTCCCATCATATAAACAGTCGAACAAGGAAAAATTCCGCCGTCAGGTGAAATAATCAGATAAAGGTGTTGTTTATAGCAAAACCAAGGACTGTCGCGGAGAGTCGGTTATTTGCGGGGGGAAATATTGGTCGAATCCGTTGGTTTTTACCTCAGCGCACTCTTCTTCTGACAGTCAGCGGCCACCAACGCCCGTCAAACACATATGTTTGGGATTAAATATCCTCAGTTTTACCTCTTCTGAGCAGTTTTCTCTCAAGGCTTCGCGAAAATTAGCCGTCAATAGGTTTTAAAAATCAGTTTTCCTGAGGTGAGTTCATGTTCAGGATCGGCGTCTGTCAGTTGAAGTTCCTCCAGCGCGTGCTCGCCGCGTTCTGATGGAGAGTTGAAGAGGCGCGCGGATCCTAGCGCGAGACACCGGCGCTCCAGCCAATCCGGACGCGCTCCGAGTCTAGGGTGAAGAAAACCAGGTGCGGGCGCGCGGAGCGGGTGTTAACCTTGTGTGTCTGTGTGTGTTATCAAATCAGATTTATGGTTAGGACAGAATTCTTGTTTTCACACGTCATTTAGATATTGTTTTGCTCTGTTTCGATTAGGATAAGTTTTCTGCGCATGATTACCATAATCTCAGCACAGATAAATACTGTAGAATGAGGGACATATCAATACACACATACTCTCTCTCTCTCTCACACACCCACACACATTCTCTCTCTCTCACACACACACACACACACACACACTCATTATCACACACACACATTCTCAAAGCACTCACATGCACACTCACTCTCTCTCTCTCTCACACTCACATACAAAGACACACACATTCTCTGTCACACACATACAAACTCACACATACACAAAGACACTCACTCACACACTCACATATATATATACACAGTAAATCATTTCTTTATTTTGCAACGATGGTCAGTGGAGAATGTTTGTGATGTGAAACCCACACTGGGAGGTTTGAGAAGGACTTTATTGAGGTTAATGTTTTACTCCTGGTTCTGATCCATGACACTGAATCAACAAGAGGAAAACAAACCTCTGTGGAATCTAATCAACGAAACCTTTAACGACGTTTGCTTTGCTTATCACTGCCCTCCTGTTATTCGTTCAGCGCTGCTAATTACCCAAAGCATGCTCTCGTCAGAAGGCATGATCGATAATTATGACAGGAAGAAAACCACTAACCATGATAACTGAAGTGATCCTGCAAACCCAGGCCGAGCCCGTCTCTGAGCTCACGATAACAGTGTGTGTGTGTGTGTGTGTGTGTGTCGACCTCATCAGTCTCTATCTGCAGGTGTTCTTGCATCAAGTCTACTTATGATGGATGATGATGTCATCACACACACAATCTCTCTCACACATACACACGCCCACATACACACTTTATGCTTGTTTGTAAACATGCATGAGATCAGACTCTTCTGCAGTTGTGTGTGTGTGTGTGTGTGAGAGATCAGACTCTTCTGCAGGTGTTCTTCCATCGTGTCTCTGCATGTGCCCGTATGATGATGTCATGTCCTCATGGTTCCGGATTGCTGACCTCAGTGTGTCGGGTTCATCCTCAGTTTGAAGAGATCTAGGAACCGGAGAACTGCTGAACCCAGTCCTGGAGCGAGACTCGAACCGTCGGGTTTAGGCAGTTCAGCTCTTCAGTGGATTCACATGATGAAGCATCCGCTAAATGGCCAGTAAAGTAAACAGCGTTCATTTCAGTTCCAGTTTTACACAGAATGCATGGTCACTAAAGACACACGCTTGTCATGTTTTTCCATTTGATTTATGCATCCTCACATTTTCTATGTGAACAGGCTCTGTAAATATTATGCAATTCTATAATGTTTAGCGAAGGAGTTAATGCTGTTTACAGCAGGTCTTCTGGACCGCCTTTAATCTTGGTGAGTGACACCTCAGAAACTCGTTTACTTGGGTGGGGTTAACATCATGGGTGGCCTCCTGTGGAATCTCATAAAGGGAACTAAGGAAAGCGCTTTCCGGGGCTTTCCGTCAGCATGCGACTGTAAAATTGAAAGTTTCCATACTATATACGGTTAATAACTGTGATAGATGTAATATTAACAGTTTTTTACAATCACTTTGATACTATTTTCAGAACCTCGATGTCATTTTTCTAAACTTTAGGCACAAAACACACAACGGTTATCACACAGAACATTGCATTGTGCGTTCACATCTTTAAAGAAATCTTGCACATGCACAATCATTGGTTCAATAAACAAATTTACTGTGAAATACCATTAAAACATAACTATAGATCACACACACATAAGCAACCGATAGTTTCACTGTCATTGTTCTTACAATCATTAAATATTGTAGAACAAAATCAGAGATCCAGGTTTCAACATGGCACTACATGTACAGTAAACACATCTCTGTAAATCACTGCAGTCGTAGAGAGAATACACACAGATGAATCATTGAACAAAGTGTGTGATATATTGATGCAAAACACTACAGTAAACACAACAGAGGTTTGTTGGAATCAAAAATATATAATATTAGGCTACATCCATGGATATTGTAGTCTTATTGGTTCATGCTCCACGCTAATTGGTGACAATGAATCTCGTTATCTTGAAACTTTCATGATTTACTGTAAAGTTGAAGATTGTTTGTCTGCATTAAAAGTAACGCAACAGTTCTGATCATTGTGAGCAGTTGTGTCAGATCACTGTAAGGAAATGAATAGACTCTCATTTGAGATGTAATGTGTGAATTTTTGCCTTTTGAGATAGTCGTACTGTGATGTTCAGTTGTGTCGTATTGAACAGGGGATTTATGTTGAATGAACAAATGATCTGAGTTTTATGTGTAGTCTATCCAAGCAATTGAGAAATGGTTTGAGTTTTGAAAAATGTGCATTTTGATCATTGGTTGTGAGAAAAATGACATCAAGGTTCTGAATATAGTAACAAAGTGATTGTGAAACTGTAATGTAGTTTTACAGTAAAATAAAGTAAACAGAGTTTTTGGAAGTGAAAAAGAACAAGTCGTATAATTTACGGGGGAAAAATGTCAATTGACATTCCCAGAATTCCCTGCGTGACGCTTTTAGTTGAAATATCGTCAGTTTTTCGTAGTTTTCATTGCATTTTTTTAAATTTCAGGAATGATGATGTTTAGCGTTTGTGTGAATGACGATTATTCACCTTATTACTGCAACTTTCTCAGCTTGTGATGAGCTGTGATTGATCATGTGACTCTCATCACCGCTGTGATTGGTTCTAGTATTTCAATGGGATGGTAAATTAACATATCAGTTAATGAAATACGGTATTTTACTGTAAATTTAACTTACATCTGCAAAACCTCAAATGTTGCTACCATGTTTTTTTACAGTAACTTGCTATAGCCACAGATGGCCGTGTATTTTTTACCATAAATATAATATATTTTTTATTTTATTTTTTACAGCGTATGGTTTGGCCACAATGGAACAATAGAGGGCAGGAAAACACACTGCATCCCGAGCAAGCATTAAGTGCCACATGTTGTTCATCTTTTAAAAACAACATATATCTTTTATGTCCAGATTTTTTTTAGCTTTACAACTTTGAAATGATACAATTCTCCAAAGTAATATCAAAATGTCAGAGGTCTCAGTCAGCAAAGAGCAACACCAGCTCAGATGGCCTTAATTCTCTCTCGCCCCGAGGTTCGGCTCTGTAATATCTCTGTTTTTGGGGGGCCGTTTTTATGAACCCACTTTGATGACCTATTCCCATCACGGCCCCAAAAGAAACACGGCCCCCGAGAGAGCTGGGAAAAGAACATGTACCGAGTCTCCAAGACTAATGTCCCCCGCTGCACTCATTCGGCACCAGAAGTGACACGCCGTGACATCATTTCCTACCCTTACTCTTCCCTGTACGGAGCTGCAGCGTCTCTTTATTCTTCAGCACTACAGAGTCGTCTGGCCTGTAATCCTCATCACTGCTGCTTAAGTCCAGCGTATCGACGGACTGGATTGGTTGCCCTTAAAGGTGGACTCTTTGTGACACACATTTAAGACATTTTAATGGACATTATCAAGACTTACAGCATATATATATATATATACTACCATTCAAAAGTAAAAAAAAAATACATGAATGAATACTTTTATTCAGCAAGGACACATGAAACTGGTTAAAAGTGACAGTAAAGACGTTATTGTATGTCGTAATCGAAGATTTATGAAAAATAAAATTTAATAAAATAAATCCAATTGATGTTGAATTGAAATAAAAATAGAATGTTTCCACAAAAACATGAATTGTTGTTTAAAGGAGTAGTTCACTTTTAAAAAAAAACTTTTGCTGATAATTCACTCACCCCCATGTCATCCAAGATGTCCATGTCTTTCTTTCTTCAGTCGAAAAGAAATGAAGGTTTTTGATGAAAACATTCCAGGATTTTCTCCATATAATGGACTTCAATGGGGTCCAAACGGTTCAAAGTCCAAAAGACAGTTTCAGTGCAAACTGTTCAAAGGGCTCTAGACGATGAATAAGGGTCTTATCAAGCGAAATGATCGGTCATTTAATAAATAAATAACAAAGTTTAAGTTTTATAAGCTCAAATGCTCGCCTTGCTCTGTTCTGTGATGCGTGTTCGTGACTCTCCTGTTCGAACTCGTTCATCAAAGTGAACGAATCTTTTTCTGAGTCAATTCGTTCGTTGAATGAACCATATATCTCGGAAAAAGGAGAGTCACGAACACGCATCACAGAACAGAGCAAGGCGAGCATTTGAGCTTATAAAACTTAAACTTTTTCATTTATTTATTAAACGAGCGATCGTTTCGCTTGATAAGACCCTTATTCATCGTCTAGAGTCGTTTAAAGCCCTTTGAACAGTTTGCACTGAGACTGGAGTAATGATGCTGGAAATTCACAGGAATAAATGACACTTTACTGTACAGTACACTCACATAAAATAGATATTTTAAATGTGAGTATTTTTACTGTATTTTTGCTAAAATAAATACAGCTTTGGTGAGCAGCTCAAAGACATTAAAAAATTACACCAACCCACAAAGATGAATTAATTCAGACTTGTTTATCTTCTATTTTAGTTTCAGGCGTAGATGAGAAACGATCTCCAGTCTGTAAATAAACGGCAGTAATGCTGAGATGAGAGAAAGCGTGACCGCTGCGTCGACTCGTCTCGTTTTTGTGGCATGAACAATGATGTCGGAGAGAATCTGACATCTCGTGGTGTTTCACTCTGAATTACCAGCGGGAGGGAAATTGCTTTTTTTGCTGATGGGCCTGAGAGAACATTATCTATTACTCATGGAAACAGATTCAAACTTGACCAAACTATGATTACAGTATTTCCTGCCCTGAGTTATTATTATGCTAATTCGTGATGCTTGGTAAATGCAGTGTGTGTGAGAATATAGATTTTTTTATTTGCTTTGCAGTATTAAAATTAAAATCAGGAGTTGGGAAAGTGACTATAAATTGCTGTGGGTTTACTCTAACGAAGCACACTGATTGATTACTCTATATGTGGAGTGGTTTGACTTACTCCTCCAACTATAGCTATGTTTGGCTGTCCTCTTAATGTAAGCGTATATGTATTTCCACGACTGATGCTCTCTGCCTGTTTTTTGTCTTTTGTGAGACACTAGTATTTTTTTTAAGTATGAGATTGATTGGGCTTCAAACCTAATGGCTCTGGTTGGTATTTTACTGTCAGTGCAGATATTTCAAGCGAATGGCCCTTTAACAAATTCTGTAGCGAAAGCACATCGTAATGTCACAGAAGCTCGTCCAGTTCTTCAGTAACTAATGGCGGCCGCAGACCTAAGAGGGAGAAAGCTGAATTAATTCAGATGGTCCTGACGTTCATGCATAAATAAGGCATTTAGTGCTCTTTGCATATGCCCGTTTAGTTTTTTATTGATATGGCGGTAAAACTGTTAAGAATCCATTATGCTTTAATTAATTGGGCTGATATTAATCAGAGAAGAAGAGCAGAAACAGTGAACAAACAGACTGAGCGTGTTTTTAGCAGCGATTCTCAAATCCAGAAACGGGTTCTGATCAAACGACCACAATTAACTCATCAGGGTTTAAATGTCAAAGGTCGTTTGTAAAGTTAAACTTCAAGGTTTTAGGTGTAAATTCATCGAATCAGAACAAGAACTATACACTTTTAAAGAAAAAAACAAGTCAACTTTAGGTTATTTCTATAGAAATAGAGTTTTATCTATTCTATATAGAGTTTAGTTCAGTGTTGATTTAATTTCAGTGTTGATTCAGTTCGGTTCAGTGTTGATTCAGTTCAGTGTTGATTCAGTTCAGTTCAGTCTTGATTTAGTTCAGTTCAGTGTTGATTCAGTTTAGTTCAGTGTTGATTCAGTTCAGTTCAGTCTTGATTTAGTTCAGTTCAGTGTTGATTCAGTTTAGTTCAGTGTTGATTCAGTTCAGTTCAGTCCTGATTTAGTTCAGTTCAGTGTTGATTCAGTTCGGTTCAGTGTGGATTCAATTCAGTGTTGATTCAGTTCAGTGTTAATTTAGTTTAATTCATTGTTGATTCAGTTCAATTCAGTTCAGTGTTGATTTAAGTTCAGTTCAATTCAGTCTTGATTTAGTTCAGTGTTGATTTAGTTCAGTTCAGTGTTGATTCAGTTCAGTTCAGTGTTGATTCAATTCAGTATTGATTCACTTCAGTGTTGATTCAGTTCAATTCAGTGTTGATTCAGTTCAGTTCAGCGTTAATTTAGTTCAATTCATTGTTGATTCAGTTCAGTGTTGATTTAAGTTCAGTTCAATTCAGTCTTGATTTAGTTCAGTTCAGTGTTGATTCAGTTTAGTTCAGTGTTGATTCAGTTCAGTTCAGTCTTGATTTAGTTCAGTTCAGTGTTGATTCAGTTTAGTTCAGTGTTGATTCAGTTCAGTTCAGTCTTGATTTAGTTCAGTTCAGTGTTGATTCAGTTTAGTTCAGTGTTGATTCAGTTCAGTTCAGTCTTGATTTAGTTCAGTTCAGTGTTGATTCAGTTTAGTTCAGTGTTGATTCAGTTCAGTTCAGTCCTGATTTAGTTCAGTTCAGTGTTGATTCAGTTCGGTTCAGTGTGGATTCAATTCAGTGTTGATTCAGTTCAGTGTTAATTTAGTTTAATTCATTGTTGATTCAGTTCAATTCAGTTCAGTGTTGATTTAAGTTCAGTTCAATTCAGTCTTGATTTAGTTCAGTGTTGATTTAGTTCAGTTCAGTGTTGATTCAGTTCAGTTCAGTGTTGATTCAATTCAGTATTGATTCACTTCAGTGTTGATTCAGTTCAATTCAGTGTTGATTCAGTTCAGTTCAGCGTTAATTTAGTTCAATTCATTGTTGATTCAGTTCAGTGTTGATTTAAGTTCAGTTCAATTCAGTCTTGATTTAGTTCAGTGTTGATTTAGTTCAGTTCAGTGTTGATTCAGTTCAGTTCAGTGTTGATTTAGTTCAGTGTTAATTTAGTTCAATTCATTGTTGATTCAGTTCAATTCAGTTCAGTGTTGATTTAAGTTCAGTGATGATTCAGTTCAATTCAGTCTTGATTTAGTTCTGTGTTGATTTAGTTCAGTTCAGTGTTGATTCAGTTCAGTTCAGTGTTGATTCAGTTCAGTGTTGATTCAGTTCAGTTCAGTCTTGATTCAGTTTAGTGTTGATTCAGTTCAATTCAGTGTTGATTCAGTTCAGCGTTAATTTAGTTCAATTCATTGTTGATTCAGTTCAATTCAGTTCAGTGTTGATTTAAGTTCAGTGTTGATTCAGTTCAATTCAGTCTTGATTTAGTTCAGTGTTGATTCAGTTCAGTTCAGTGTTGATTCAGTTCAGTTCAGTGTTGATTCAGTTCAGTTCAGTGTTGATTCAGTTCAGTTAAAAAAAACTGTGTAAAGATAATAAATTATGAGAAGAAACGAAGACAACAGTGTCGTTTTTAAAATCAATTCGTTTAAATACAAGGCAGGCCACGTAAATGAGCTCACGTACAGCTTTCCTGTAGCTCAAACAGTCGGGCGCCAGCGCTTGCAACGCCACATCATGGGTTCGAATCCCAGGGAAACAGGAACTGATAAGAACGTAAATGTGTGGCTTGCAACGCAATGCAAGTTGCTTTGAATAAAAGCGTTGGCCGAATGCATAGTGCAACAGGGATAAACATGTTGGATGAGCTAATAATAATGCATGAATGTTGACTTTCTTACGATACTAAGATGTAATATCTAAACCTTGATGACAAATCAAAGTTAAAGCACAAACTCACCCCTCAGAACTGATGCTCTCCTCCAGTCAGATCTGTCCGTCAGCGTCCGCTAATGATGAAAGGCCCGTCAGTCACCGCCGCGACAGCTCTTCTCCTCCGCTAACAAAGACATTACGCGTCCCAGTGAATGATGGGCGTCCTCCGTCTCTGAGTTCAGGCCGGTGTTGTGAAGTGAAACAGAAGTCAGGGAATCCGTCTTTGACACGCGGTGCTAAAATCACATTTAAATTGGAGATTTATTCTGCCCATAAACCTCGTCTCCATCCCTTTCTAGAGCGTCCTCCGCCCTTTCCCGCGAGAGATCATGCATGGGAAATGAGCAGAGCAGCAGGGGTTAAATCCGGCCCCGAACAACAGAGGATGCTACAAAATCAAGAGGTTTTCATGGCCACGGGCCGACTTCAGCGCCGCTCTTGATATCAGCGTTATAAGTGATTTGCGGCACCGTATGTGGCAAGGAATCAAAACTTAATTTAGGCAGATAAAGATGCTGTGCGAGAGGCAGATAAAGTGCTGCATCGTGGGCCGGTGTGGACTCTCAGATTTACAGGCCTGCTTTTCTGCCCCATAAACGGCAAGTCTCCTTGCCAGGCGACACAGGGAAATGTTAATGGATTCATTTGTCAAGAAGGGCTTCCGCTTATTTACAGTCCACCTCCATTACGGCGTTTCTCCTGTAAGACAAAAAAATGAAAAATCCAACAGCGAAAGTCAAAATATGGATTTACTGCTCGCCACCGCGCCGAAAACACCCCGACAGAGAGCATTAACATGCTGGATCTGCTGGCCGTCTCACCTCGCCATTACTGTAATCATCACAAGTAATCTCTGTGTAATTTACATAATTGGAGCATTTAAAAGTTGCTCAATAACAGCGCAGAGCAGTGTCTGCAGAATGAGCCGCATCCAAGAGGAAAGAGCTGCTTTTCCTACATAAAACACTAGGACATTATACTTTACGGTACATTTAAACGAGTAGTCCACTTCAGAATTAATATTTCCTGATAGCACGTCATCCAAGATGTTCATGTGTTTCTTTCTTCAGTCGAAAAGAAATGAAGGTTTTTGATGAAAACATTCCAGGATTTTCTCCATATAATGGACTTCAATGGGGACCAAACGGTTCAAGGTCCAAAAGACAGTTTCAGTGCAAACTGTTCAAAGGGCTCTAGACGATGAATAAGGGTCTTATCAAGCGAAATGATCGGTCATTTCATAGATAAAATTACAAAGTTTAAGTTTTATAAGCTCAAATGGTCGCAGCTTGCTCTGTTCTGTGATGCGCGTTCGTGACTCTCCAGTTCGAACTCGTTCATCAAAATGAACGAATCTTTTTTCGAGTCATGACTCAAAGAGTCCTTGATAAGACCCTTATTCATCGTCTGGAATCGTTTAAAGCCCTTTGAACAGTTTGCAATGAAACTGTCTTTTGGACCTTGAACCGTTTGGTCCCCATTGAAGTCCATTATAAGTAGAAAATCCTGGAATATTTTCATCAAAAACCTTAATTTCTTTTCGACTGAAGAAAGAAAGACATGGACATCTTAGATGACATGGGGGAGAGTAAATTATCAGCAAACGTTTTTTTAAAAGTGAACTACTCCTTTAAATAAAACAGGATTATTTTTCTGACCCCATTGACAGATATTTGTTATTGTTTTAAGCACATACTCACTTCATATACATTTTTCAGAAAATAAGATTTAATATCTTCACTCATTTTAAGTAAACATATCTTGATGCAACAATGTTTAGATATTTGTACTGGAAAACAAGATAAAAATACAGAATCGCTGCACATTATTATCCATAAAAACATCTTGCTTCAGACACTGTACACCACGCAACGAGTGAAATCAAGTCCTGCTGTTAAATATTAAAAAAAAACCTTCACATTACAGAAGCAAAACAGCATTTCATTTAGTCTTTAAAATGTTGTTTAGCAGCAACTGTGTTTGAATGAGTCATCCTCACACACACGATTCAGTGCCACATGGGATCCTCTGAATAGTTAGAAAAAGCTTCATTTTCATTCCAACCTTTGATTTTGGATATATTGCATAATGAAATCAAACATTCCTCTCACACATTTTGGGATATAATCCATACACACTTTTCATCATGCCAGGAGTTTTACGATTATTGAAATGGACGTTCAGAAAACTGGAGCAGCGGCTCGGCCCTTTAAATGATGCGATCAATCATCCTGTGCGACTACTGTTTCCAGGTCACCTGTAGATCCCGGGACACCTGTGGGCGGAGCGAGGACACACACACACACACACACACACGTCTCCAGCAGAGACACAAGGACACACAGCAACACTTGCTCGCTTATATTACTATTTGAATTGTGCTTTATACAGACGAAAAGACACTTGTGTTTCGCTGATGCATTGCATCATCTCCTTGTTTAAATCATATTTAAAATCAGTTTTTATTAAATTTAAAAAAAAAATGTTATCTGTTATGTTTTTATCTCATAATTGAGTGATAAAGTGTTATAAAGTCAGAACTGTGAGATATAAACTCTTTACATCAGAATTGGACATTATAACTTGCAATTACAAGTTCATAGATAGATAGATAATCTTTATTCAGGACACACAAGATGGTCCATAGCCCTATACATATACCATAATATTACAAAGTGCATTAAAAAGAAAAAGAAGAAAGAGAGAGAGAGAGAAAAAAAATATCTCATAATTTTGACTTTATCTCTCAGAATTACTCGTTATAAAGTCAAAATTGTGAGGTATAAGCTCGTAATTGTGAGATAAAAAGTCGCAATTATCTTATAAAATGTTTTATTCTGTGGCAGAAACAAACTTTAATAGTTATGCATGGATTCAAGACTGTACACACGTGACACGTGACGGTTAACTGGTAACACTGAGTTCACTTAATGCACAAAATATAGAAAAATTATTTAATATAGAAAAAGTTATTTTTTTTAAAAAGTTATTATTTTTTATAGAATATTTTAATATAGAATTGGAAAAGTTCGGTCAAAAGTTTGGGGTTGCGCTCAAGGCTGCATTTATTTGTTTAAAAATACAGTGAAAAATTATTGCAGTGTAAATGAACTCTTTTCTATGTGAATATCTAGTAAAGTGTAATTTATTCCTGAATGTTCAGCATCATTGCCCCAGTCTTCAGTGTCACATGACCCTTCAGAAATCACTCTAATATGAGGATCTGATGATCAAGGCACATTTATGATTATTATCAGTGTTGAACACAGTTCATATTTTTGTGGAAACTAATACATTGATTTTTTCAGGATTCTTTGATGAATGGAAAGCTCAGTTTAACGCGTTCTTAACGAATAAACGTATTAAAATGACAGACTCAAAGCTTTGAGCAGGTACAGCATGTTCCCGTCTGTGAGAACTCGTTCATATTCATTCATTTCCGTAATCAGGTTTTCTGAGCGAGTGAGTGAGTGTCTGCTCTGCGATGCAACATTAATACGGCTGTGTTTAGCATGTGTGTGTTCATCTGACTGCGTGACTTCAGCCCGAAGCAAAGACAGTGCGAGACGAGCTCCTGCCAAACTTCAGCATCAGGGTTAGCAGTTTGTTATAGCAAACAGCAGTAAATAGTACTTAGGGTCCTTATGGGCGGATGTGTGTGTGTGTGTGTGTGTGATTGATGAAGAGCAAACAGATCATTATGTTGAGTCAGTGTGTTTGTGTTTACCTCGCTGGACTAATGAGCCCGTCCTGTGTCTCCATCCCATCATGCACTCCCACACGAGACGCCGCGTGTCCCAGTGATGATCAGCGGTGGCCTCTTCATGGGAGAACAAGCGAGTGTTTGAACGATGACCTCCCACGACCCTCATCATGTGAAGCTCCGAGAGGAACAGCACGAGTCGATATCAGAGTCTCCGTGACCTTTAGAAGAACATGAAAGCTTTCTGTTTATTTCTAATACTGACGCCCACCATACATGCGTGCCGATAACTCTGAAGACTTGTGTAACGCTCACTCCTCCTCAATGCTGCCGAGTGCCTCCTTAACACACACACACACACACTCACCTGCCTCCAAACGACCTGACCTCTTATTCAGAGCGAGAGCAATCCTCTAGAGATCCTGAAGAAAGAAGAAGCCTTCAGGAAACAGAAACGACAGCGCTTCAGTCGCTCACTCGCTTCTCCATGAGAAATAAATCTCCCGTTTCTCCACACATCTCCCGCGCGTCTCATCTGGAGCTCAAGCGAGGACAGTTCACAAGACAAACAATGTCTCAATGTGCAGAGAATCATTCATATTTATACAGTTAATTCATTAAATATTAATACACTCTAAAAAAAGCTGGGTTATTTCAAACCCAAATTTGGGTCAAATATGGATAAACCCAGATGTTGGGTTAAAAATGTATTAAAAAATGTACAGCTGAAAGTGAAAGTTGGGTTAAAATTTTAAATTACATTTTCAACCCAACATTTTGGGTTTGTCTATATTTGACCCAAATTTAAATATTTATTTATTATTTATTTGTTTCATAAATATGTATTAATTTATGTGTTTATGATAATATTTATTTATTAGATATTTAATTCATATTTTTATATAATTAATTTTAATTTATTAAATATGTATTTAATATTTAATGTATTAGATATTTAATTCATAATTTTTTTTCATTTATTAAATATGTATATTTACATTTTTTAATATGTATTTATTTACTTTATAACATTTATTTAATTTATTAATTAAATGAATACCTATAAGAGTCTTTTAATATTTAATTAATATTTATTTATTACGTATGTATTTATTTAATTTGTTATTTATCCAGCGCTGTTTATATGAGAGTCCCAGACAGTTTACTATTGATATCAATTTAATTCATTAAATATTGATATATTATTTATTTGATCGATTAAATATGTATATATTAGTTATTTAATAAACATTTATTGATTTATGTATTAAATATTAATTTATTTCATTAGATATTTAATTCATAAAAATATTTCTATATTTACACTCAAAAAAATATTTTTGCTGCTTGTCGAAATTGCTTAATTAAATTGAGTTTAAACAACACAATTGCTATACATTTTGTCCAAACTTAATTTGATTGTGTTCAATCTACTTAAATAAGTAAAATGTAAGTTTACTTAATCCGTTTGTGTTGGATTACATGAATGATTTGTGTTGCATTAACTGAAACTGGGCGGTGCTCGTTAGTTCCCAGAATGCTTTGCATATGGCTGAATTAAGAGAGAATAAATGTCTAAATTAAGTGTTATTTTATGTGTTTTTGAGAAAAGGGGAAGACTTTATAGTGCGTAATTGTGTTTAATGTTCAAATACATTGCAATTATTAGTACCATTTCAATTACGGTGTGTTACCATTGTGGAGAAGAGTGGAGCATTTGCTTAGGTTGAAAACTGAATCAACTGCAAATGCTTTGGTTTATGAAGCATGTAAATCTTATAAATTAGATGCTAACAAGTGCTATTGGTAGCTACTACTTGGTTATAGTCTAGAAATGTATTAGTGTGACACTAAAATATATTTTATTGTATTGGATGAATGAATATTATGAATTTGAAGACCTGAATCATATCAGGGAGCCTTTTTAAATTCACTGACAATATTAAATGAAGCTGTGCCCAATAGTAAATAAGTTGAATCAACCTTTAATACATTAAGTTGACCCAACATAAGTGCATTAAATTGCAATAACAGAATTGCATAATGCTGAAATAAAGCAAGTTAATCATGTCAATTTTATGTTCATTCACAGAGTTATTTTTTTGAATGTATATTAATTTGAATTGATTAAATATGTGTTTAGAATTTATTTTAATTACATTTTGATTTTTTCATTTATTAAATATGTATTTGATTTTCTCCAGAGAAGGAGCTCAGCCATCTCACATGCGTCTCATCTAGAGCTCTGGTTCACCACTCGTTTGAAGTAAGACTAAACTAGTTGACAGAAATGTTTGCTAAGCGCATGTTTCCGAGATCTCACCGATGTCTCGATCAGTGCTCAGTCTCCATATGAGCTCAAACACTTCTCATCTATGATCTGAATCGCTCTCCATTATGATTCTATAGCTCTCTTACTTCATTGATGAACAGTGACTCGTTCGTTCGGGTCTGTTTGCATTTCTCCTGATGGGAAGCATTTCTTGAGCCGCGTTTGGATGTTCTTATTAGCCGCGCTGCTCCGGTGAGCCTGACGCTGGCAGGTCGAAGCCCTGAGTAATTACGCTGTTCTTTCTCATAATGTCTCCCCTCCTCAAGCTGAAATGGTTTGACCTGCTGGAGTAAACAGCATTAATCACAGGCGTGTGGGGAGTTCTCCGAGGTCGAGCCCAAGGCGTTTGAAGGGGGTTCGTGAAGATGGATGCGGTCGGTCGCGGCGCGGGGCGTTCGTGTCCTCGGGGAACGGGACACCAGCTGACGGGGTCACCGTGTCCACCTTGCAGAAGTGTGTCAAGGACAGGCGCTGAGTTTTTCATGCTGACTTCAAAACGCAACCCGAGTGGAGATCACAACCCACTCAGAACACAGAGGAGAATAACATCTGGACCTGTGCGAAACATCATCGAATAGCTCTTATTTACAGCATTAGAAAACTTGCTCACAGTGTTTTACTATTTAAAGGGATTGAAATTAATTTTTGATATGTTTTATCTTACCTAAAGGGCATCCAAGATGTAGGTGTCTTTGTTTCCACAGTAGTTTCAATTTTGATATTTTTAGGTCAAACCGTTCTTGTCTGTCAGTCATATAATGGAGGTCTATGGTCACCACCTCAAAGAGCAGCACAGAGAAGTCCAAATTAAACATGATTTAATGACTCGTAAATGTAAGTACACAGTGATGGCCTAAGACACGAAAAGAGCGTTTTTTGTGAGAAAACCAACAGTATTTATATCGTTTTACCTCTTGTAACCATAACCTGCATTATATGACTGATAGACAAGAACGGTTTGACCTAAAAATATCAAAATTGAAAATACTGTGGAAACAAAGACACCTACATCTTGGATGCCCTTGAGGTAAGATAAAACATATCAAAAATTAATTATCCCCTTAAATGTTTACACTCTAAAAAATGCTGGGTTGTTGTAAAAAAATGTAACCCAATGACTGGGTTTGTCCATATTTGACCCAAACCAAGCATGTTTTAGAGTGGATTAATTGAATTCATTAAATATTTATATATTATATTATTTATTTAATTAATATATTTTTTACTTTATTGAATATTATTTATTTATTTATTTAATATGTATTAATTAATCAAATATGTATAAATTATATATTAAATATTTATTTGATTTATTAAGTATTTATTTATAGATTTTATTTATTAGATATTTATTTATTTATCATGGTTATTTAATTTATAATTTTTTTAAATTTAATTTATTACCTATTTATTTCATTTACCCAGCGCTGTTCATATGAGAGTCCCAGACAGTTCCTCCTCAGCCATCTCACACGAGTCTCATCTAGAGCTCTGGTTCACAACAAATAAATATACAATAAAATACTAAAATAAGACACATTACTTAATTAAAAAAAAAAAAATATATATATATATATATATATATATATAAATTAAATATGTATCTATTTAATATTTATATAATTAGTTAATTGATTCAATATTGGATGGATTTATTGGATAATTAACTAAATATAATTTATTACATATTTATTTAATTCATTATTTTTTTTAATGTAATTTATTACATAGGGGCCCATGTATTTATTTAATTTATTAGCCTATGTTATTTAATTTATTAGATAATTATATATTTAATTTATTAGATATTTATTTGATTTATTAAACATTTATTTACCTTGCATGTCCCTTCATTCATTGATTGTGGCAGTGCAACTCGATGTTTAAGGTAATAAACTGATTGTGAACAGTGGTGTATCCTGTAAGCGCTGTTGTTCTGTTGCAGGTGCAGATTCATCACGAAGGCAATTAATAAGATAATAAGTGTATCACGTTAACCAACCTAAGACAGCCTTTCTCAAACTTTTTTCAGTCAGGGCACCTTTCAAAAGTGCATAAAATCTCAAGGCACCCCAGTGTAAAATATAATTTAAAAACACTGCATAACCCAAATTTAAATGCAAATGTCTTGTTTAGTTAGACAGAACAGTAATGAACAGAGCATAATATGAACTGTAAATAACAATAATAATAAAAACTTTATAGCACCTTTAAAAACACAGGTTTGGAAAGTAATTCACAAAATAATTAATCAGAGACACAAATGCCATAAAACCGTAAGAGGTGGACCGCCCAATACAAGAACCCAATAACAAATCCAGACCAGGAGAACTCAAATGAAGTGCAGGATGCAGATAAAATAAAATAAAAATCCCCGGCTCTTGTGGGGATTTTCTTTTCAAAAAACGATCCATAATGCTGTAACTAAAGTGGCCTAAATTCACGTTTATTTTTACGTTTCTGTCAGTCTGAGGTGTTGCTATAACGCGTTGCTATGGATTGCGTCACTTGCGTCAAGTGTGTGTGTCTTGCTTCGGACTTGTGAGACGGATTTTTTTATGATTAATTTTATATATTTATCTAAAATTAATTTACAATTTTATTAATATGTTCATATGTTTAAAAAAAAGAATGTCAATTCAAATATATTTATATATGAAATGTCAGCTGTTTTTTTCTGGGGGGGTTTTTCACATTTTTTTTAGCCTACGTAATTTTTTGGCGGCACCCCTGACACAGCTAGGGGGCACCCCAGTGTGCCGCGGCACCCACTTTGAGAAAGGCTGACCTAAGACACCAGCCCTCACTATCTCAAACCCTTGTGTGTTCAACTTGAAGACCGGCGAGAGATGACCACAGGTGTGTAAAAGCGTTCGCGAGCGTCCTCCTTCTGCCAGCCAGATGTCCGTCTGCTTTAAACACAGAAACACAGAGGTCACACGTGTCCTTAACCTTAAGTGCTATTGATGCTTTAAAAGGGTTTGAGAAGGTGATCAATATGAAGATTCATTCAGTGGGTCATTAGAGTGTCCCTGCAGTCACATTACAGCTCTTAACACACACACACACACACCGCTGCTTTTAGAGCAGGAGAGCGTCTGGCGAGCGCAGGTTCAGATTGCGCTGCGGGAGAATAAGCTGTGCTGATTGCAATCAGACAAAGATCTGAATCAAAGGTGATTACAGGCTCATTTCTGTGTGCAAATGCAACTTTTGGAAAATGTGCACATCCAAAATATTCGCTTATACACTTTGGACGGCACCTGGGATGGCACTGACTTTCACACATGATTGGGAATAATGAATACTGTCATTTTTACATATTTTGGGAATTGTAATGATATGCATGCATTAACGGCACGAGAAATGACATTCATGCATCAGTGCGACGCAGATCCCAACAAAACCAGTGTTTGCCATGACTGATGAGCCAATCATGTACGAATTGTTCATTTGTTAATTGTACATGTCTGATTCTGAACTGTCTGCAGAAGGGAGGACATCAGTCATGTGTCATCAAATCAACAAAAGACCAAATTAAATAATCGACATGACAGAAAGACTGAAATCAGCTCTGAGCCGCCCAATCAGAAATCATCTCGTGTTCTTTACATTCACCATCAGTCAAACATTCACACACGCATCTTTTTTTAAAACATTCTGCTCAAAAGGCTTCTGCTGAAATTACTATGAATTTCTTTACAAAACTGAAGTGTTTAAGTGTAAAGAGTTATTATTAAACTTGTTTCAGGCTCTCCTAGAACAGGTTTTCCTGCTTGAATGTTGATTATTCTCCTCATATTCTCCATTGTTGCGGCTCCTCTCTTCCCAGTCTGTCAGTAACGCTCTGTTTACTTCCTGTCTCATTCTGAAAAGCACACTGTGCTCTGATTGGTTGGCTGGATCAGTGTGTTGTGATTGGTCGAGCGCTTCAAGTGTGTCTGGGAAATGCCCCGCCCCTTTCCATAACCACCAGTTTAACACACTACTAACTAAGTCAACTAGCCCCGCCCCTTTATTCTGCATATGAATTATTATAATGAGGAATATTGTGCCGTGTTCGTTCGAGGGAGAAACTCAATAAAAACTCATTTAACTTATTATATGTTATTCTAGCATGTGGGAAAACATGTTTTAAAAGATTTTAAAAGATAATTACAACTTTTTATCTCACATTTACAACTTTATATCTCACAATTCTGTCTATATATCGCAATTATGATTTTAATGACGCAATTATGATTTTATATGACGCAATTATGACTATATGACGCAATTATGACTTTATATATCACAATTATGACTTTGTCTCACAATTATGACTATATCACGCAATTATGAATATATCACGCAATTATGACTTTATATGACACAATTATGACTTTATATCTCACAATTATGACTATATCACACAATTATGAATATATCATGCAATTATGACTTTATATGACGCAATTATGACTTCATATGATGCAATTATGACTTTATATCTCACAATTATGACTTTATATCACTCAATTATGACTATATCACACAATTATGAATATATCACGCAATTATGACTTTATATGACACAATTATGACTTTATATGACGCAATTATGACTTTATATCTCACAATTATGACTATATCACAAAATTATGACTTTATATGACACAATTATGACTTTATATGACGCAATTATGACTTTATATGACGCAATTATGACTTTATATCACGCAGTTATGACTTTATATATCACAATTACGACTTTATATCTCACAATTATGACTATATCACGCAATTATGACTTTATATCACGCAATTATGACTTTATATGACGCAATTATGACTTTATATCACGCAATTATGACTTTATATGACGCAATTATGACTTTATATCACGCAATTATGACTTTATATGATGCAATTCTGACTTTATATATCACAATTATGACTATATCTCACAATTATGACTATATCACGCAAATATGACTTTATATCACTCAATTATGACTATATCACACAATTATGACTTAAAATCTCACAATTATGACTTTATATCACACAATTCTGACTTTATAACACACAATTCTGACTTTATATCTCACAATCATGACTTTATATCTCACAATCATGACTTTATATCACTTTATAAATATAATTTATATTTTTATCTAAAAGTGGTCAAAATACATCAATACACAATCTTATAGATTACATTGCAAATAGAAAACTACAATGATCATCATGTAATTTGTAATCAGAAACCAACTATAATTTGTGACGTATTCAAGAGTCGCACACAGTTTCTGTGGTGAATGTGGAAGACAGAGATGTGTGTTGAAGCGCTCGTGTCAGAGAGGATTAATCACACTATACTGAAATATCTCCTGAATGAACACGACAGCGAGTGCCGAGTGTGTGTATGAAGCTCCGTGAGCCATCGTGTCTCGGGAACCTGAACCTGCTCTTTTACTCAGGTGTGTGTGTGTGTGTTTCAGTATTGTGGAGTCGTGACATTACGAGGACAGGCGTGTTTGTAGATCTGAGGTTTGAGTAACCAAAGAGGAAAGCAAATCCCACCCCATGATTAATGAGTCACATGTCGGGGCGTTCTCCTAATGATGATTTATGGAGATTTCTGAGGAACGCCATCGCTCTGTCATCGAGAGATCTGTCTCGAAACACAATGTTTGAAATGCGTACAGACAAATTATGCATGAATACAGTTGCGTTTCAATACTCCACATCTATGATTATGTTAGTGCGGCTGTTAACCGTGATTTCCATTCCATCATTGCGAACACGAATGTCCTGAAATAATAAACCCACGGTGAGAAATGGCCTCCTGGCGGCCGGCGGTCGAGCGGGAGTCTTTAATACGGTCAACACTTCAGAGAAAATCAGCATTATTATCAATATGGGCTTTCTGCTTTTGCAAGAAACATATTTAAGCATCATTTAAACAAGATACACTTAGTTGAGGAGAACAATACTTAAACAATACTTAATTTTAATGAATAGACCGATAAAGAAAAAATTCTGGCAATGCAACTTAAAACGTTTCGAAATTGGTGTGAGTGTGTGTTTGTGTCTGTGTAGAATGTGTGTGCGTGTGTGTGTCTGTGTGTGTCTGACTGTGTTTGTGTGTGTGTGTGTGTGTGTGTGTGCGCGAGTGTGTGTGTGTCTATCTGTGTGAGTGTCTGTATGAGTCTGTCTGTGTGTGTGTGTGTGAGAGTGTTTGTGTGTGTGAGAGTGTTTGTGTGAGTGTGTGCCTGTATATGAGTGTGTGTGTGTGTGTGAGAGAGAGAGAGAGTGTTGTGTCTGAGTGTGTCTGTCTCTCTGTGTGTATGTAAGTATATGAGAGTGTGTCTGTGTGTGTGTATATATGTGTGTGTGACTGTGCGTGTGAGTGTGTGTGTTGTGTGAGAGAGAGTGTGTTGTGTCGGAGTGTGTCTGTCTGTGTGTGTGTGAGTATATGAGAGTGTATCTGTGTGTGTGTGTATATATATGTGTGTGTGTGTGTGAGTGTGTGTGTGTGTGTGTGTGTGTGCTCCAAACATTCTGAAATGATCATTTTGTGACACATGTCCTCCTGAGAGGATCTTCTGGATCTGGAACGTCTTTCTATGTTCAGGTAATACCAACACACACACACACACAGCACAAAGAGGAAACCAGACACGACACGCTTCCAGCGATCAATACCCAGAGCCGCGGTGAGCATCTCTCTCCCAGCCCTGCCCGCGCGATCATGTGCCGATCCTGAAGTACGAACGGGATTATTCCCGCGTAACTCTAGACCTGCGCCTCCATCTGATAACGCTGGACGATTCCCAGAGAGTGTGTGTGACTGACCTGAGGGTCGACGGCTTTCAACACGCTCTCGTCATCAGCATATCAGCCATGCCATCTCACACACACACACACACACATACAGTATATGATTGTTGTTGTTTTTTTTAAATGAGAATTTGAGAGGGAATCTCCTATTAAAAAAATCCAAATAATGAATGTTCCTAAAATTAGTTTACATTTTTTTTTTTGTAAAATATAAATCAAATATAAATATATAAAAATCAAGGATCCAAAAGGATGCCATGAACAGCGTCGGGTTCCCTAAAGATCCTTCAGAGAACAGTTATTACAATAAGACTTTCTCTTTTGTCTTAAAGTTCATAATCTGTAGAGCCTTTTCACCCATAAAGAAGCGTCTGTGCAGTAGAAAGGTTAAAGGTTCGCCAATAAAGAAGTGTGTGTGTAACGTGACCCAGACGTGTTCTCAACAGGTTGTGTGAGCTCCACCCAGAGCGATGACCTGTTTATCTCATTAATGGATGTTCGCTACAGGGCAACAAAATGCAAAGCAAGCAGGAAAAATTAAAATCAAAACTATCCCCCTTCAAGCGTCTCGAGAGAGTCTCGTATCCTCCAGACATCAGTCGACGAGAACACAGCAGCAAATTAACAGCAATGATACGCGCTTATAACACACACACACAGAGGATGAACGCCAGGCTCATTTAAAAGGTGTGTAAACAAGAGCATCGTCACATCACGCCGTCCCGGAAACCTATTTTCACGAACCCGAAAGCCGAATGATTGAGATGAAGCGCCGCAGTAAACCTCCAATAAACTCCCGAGAGCTGCTACTGAAACTAAAACACTGGGAATCAATGATGACACACACACACACACGAGTGCTTTAATTCTGCTTTTGTTCTTTGAGCTGCGCGAGCTCCTGCTGAGAGCGGTGGAGACGGCGGGTTCTCTCGGACCCCTGCGCTGATTCTGCCCGGGGTCACGGCAGCGCTCGCGGGCTCGCGTCGCGACCCTTCACCCCACACTGAACCCGGGACAACTGCACAGGATCAAAAACGTGCGTCCTCTGCAGAGCTGCTTATAGTTGCATTAACTTATTTCATGATTGATTAACTTCACATAGTTGATAAACTCAACTGAACAACGGCACTTCTTAAAGCAGAACCTGAACTTGTCTCGTATTTGAAGAGTTAAGCATCAGTTTTTTAAGAAAAATCAAGTCAAAATGTATTTCCATAGCAGATTTAGAGCTGTACAATAAAACATTTTAGCATAAACGAAAGCATAGCAGAATATAAAATATAAACACATTAAACAACATACAAAAAAAAATATATGTATAAAATGTTTTTAAATGCAATCTGTATTGTATAGACCTTATACACCAGAGAAACAAGAATATTGTGTTTGAACTTGTGTTTTTGCGGTCGCTCTGTATGTCTCTATACAGCTCTATATCTCTGTGGATTTACTTCATGTAAAGTTAACGAAAGTTATCACGAGGATTGTAATGTTGTTTAATGCAGGTGTCTTAACAAATGTCAGTCGATTTTTTTAAAACGAGCCGTTCATTCATAAATACGGAGTACATCCCTATCGGTACACCAGCACTGACTCATTTAATGCCCACATCTCAACTCTGGGTCCTCTTAATATATTACATATTACATAAAATTACATATTTAAATGTTTTTTTTTCCTTTTTAAAAATAACGTCGTCTTGCCTTAAAATATCTTGAATGTAACTCGACACCCTCGCCTCATTTAGTATGTGCGGTTCAATGAATATGCAAATGAGCCCCGCCTCCACTCACTCACTCCACTGGTTGTCGATCACACGTTGATCTGATTGGTTACAAGGTGGTTTGTGACGTCAGAAACACCAGCGATTTCAAAGCGTGTTTTTGAGACTGTCTTTGGTTCACTGCAGTTTTAAGGAGCAATGCTGTCCACTTATCAACGCACACACGGTGTGTGTTAAAGCGTATTAAAAACACCACACACACACAAAAACAACATTAAACACTGGATTCTCACCACAGGGTGAAACTTTCTCTTTAAGCAATTCATTAAAAGAATCGACTCATAAGAGTCATTTGTTGGTGAATCGGACTATACTGAACACGTTCTCTGTTTTGATTCACTAAAAAATAACCGGCTGATGAGAATTATTCGCCTGTGAATTGATCTACACTCATTTACGAGTCCAACCTGTAAAAACATCTGAATGAAAAGGTTTCTTGTGTTTTTTTTTTTGGTCTGTTCACTGCAAACACTAAAAGGCACACACTAAATCACATTCACAACTCAACTAGATATTTTTTGTGTGTGAAATGGAAAAGAAAAGAAAAAGTCTCTAATTTGTGCAGGGTTCGACCATGAAGCAAACAAACCCATTTCCCGTGTGTATCTTCAGTGCAGTCATTTCTCTCTGTCTCTGTTTAAGCGTTTGAATGATTTCCTCTGACTGCAGAAGAAAGAGCTTCTCTAAGCCTAGCGAAATGAAAAGCTACTTGAGTGATTGACTCCAGTGGAAGAGGGGGAGGTTGATTATATTTTGAAAAAATGTTTATTTCAGCCATGCATCATTAAATGCAGCCGCTAACAGCACCGGGAGTTTTATCCACAACTCAGATGGAAACAATTGAAGTCGTGTATGATGGTGGACTCCATCAATAAACAGCACAGACGCCGAACCCCGCTGTTCTCACTCCGTAATTATTATGGAAACAGAGAAACTGTATAAAAGATTCCTGTCTATCTACAGTGACCTAGTTTCAATGTAAAGTAAACCCCTCATACACGCAGTCCAAAATAATTCAGACACTAGATATAATTGTTTATATCTTTCACTAGTGTGTGCAGGACTCTATAGTTATGTAAGTGAGGAAAGCAAAATAAAGTAAAAAAAAAAAAAAGTCTCAGGAAAACGTGAGTGGTGCTACTCTGTGCAAAAGCATCAGGGCATTGCTAAACAGTTGCTAGGTGGTTGCTAGGGCACTATGGGTGGTTGCTAGGCTATTCTGGTTGGTTGCTAAGGTGTTCTGAATGAGTGTTCAGTTAAGTCTGAGGAAAATGTGAGTGGTGCTACTCTGTGCAAAAGCATCAGGGTGTTGCTAAACAGTTGCTAGGTGGTTGCTAGGGCATTATTGGTGGTTGCTAAGGTATTCTGGTACTATTATAAAGTATGTAATTGTATGTCATTCATACAAACACTAAACACCATCATAGTAACATGTTGAAATTTTAATAATGGTATAAACATTCATTTATCAACATTAAACGTAACATAAAACCCTAATGATAAATTTTAAAAAAAAATAATAAAATTATGAAAAAACAGTTATTTAAAAAAAATAGTTTAAATGTGGAGTGTCACGCGGGGAATTGTGGGAATGTAAATTTAATGGTAATTTACAGTAAAATTACATTAAATGTATCACAGTTATTTGTACAGTCTTTTACAGTTAAAATCACAACCATTTTTTACTTTTACAGTGTGACAGATATTCAACATAATTCATGTGTGAGAGTCTAAGAAAAGGACGGACAAAACCAGTGAAAGTTCTTGTCATATCATATCAACATTATCTAAACTATAGGGTATAGACCGTGATAACGTGAGAGATGTCGAAGTTGTCTGAATAAGTTTTGGTTTGACTGTAGAAGCTATTTGACGTTGTGTGTGTGTACGCTCTTCATTTGTCCTGCTGATGTGGCTGACACCATCCCACACCTCGAGGTGAAGCCGGCAGAAGTCATCGTGTAGCGACAATGCAAATATTGTTCATCTCGGTTTCATTGACATTGTTGCTGCACTTAAGAGCCGACATTCGATCTCCTGCGAAGCAGAAGGGCTTCACCCTCGCTTTACTGCACTTTCAGGATTACAGGGCGCTTTAAGAGCCGGGCCCCGGGGTGATTTAGATAGGGTTGCTTTACCCAGAGGTGGTAAATCCAAAACCGCATTTATTACAGTGAAAAACACTTTTCTTTCGACATCTGCTCACTTAACGTTAATTATAGCACCCCTCCCTCTGCACTGCCATTATGAGGCTTAAGATTCCCAATTCCTGCAGACGGGAATAATAGAGGAGGGGAACTATAAACACTGATAGAGTTTCAATACTGTCCTGTGGAAAACACTCTACACAAGATTCACAAAACATGATGGATTTAAAGGGGTCATTATAAAAAAATAAATAAATAAAAAAAAAAAAATATATATATATATATATATATTTATTATTATTATTTATTATATATATATATATATATGTTCCTTGAAGTTCACTTATAACATTAATCAAGTTTTTTGCACAAATAACAAATATATATTTAGAAAGATTTTAATGCACGGCTCCTTTGAAGGAATAGTTCTCTTACAAATGATAATTCTGTCATCATTTACGGCTTAAGTTATTGCAAACCTGTATGAATTTCTTTCTTCTGCTAAACACAAAAGAACGTTGGTCACCAGAGAGTTGATGGACCCCACTGACTTCCATAGTAAGAAAAAAAATACAGTTTGTTTACTGACATTCTTCAACTCATTCTAACTCTTTACACATCGAGTTATGTTAAATGGTAATTTTAATAACACATTAAAATCTAGTGTTGAGTGTTCATGTGATATTATACATTAGTAGTGTTGTGAAATTAATTGATGCATAATAATCGTGATAATCGTTAAACCGTGATTATTTCTCAGACAATAATCGTACTTGCAAAATCTGTAATCGTTGCATCCCTATTTAGTACTGAGTAATATTAATTAACAACCCGTACTGGTAACACTTTATAATAACTACACGCTAATAATAATTAGTTAAGCATGAGTGAACCATTAATTCATCATTCATAAAGCATTAATAGACATTAATAAGCAGTTCATAAATACAGCTATAAATGCTTTCTTCTTGATTTAAAAGCATATAATTTGTTTAATAACTGTATTTTCATCCTTTATTAATGATCAATTTATCATTTCTAAATGAAGAATTGCATTTTTTATGAACCAGTTATTTAAGAGTTTTCAGTGGTTCATACGATTACTTAGAGCGAGTGAGTAAATGATTAATAAACTATTTAAATGTACATTCATACATCTTATTATTCAGACATATAGTGATGGTTACTTAATGTGTTAATAAATGCTTTATTAACATGTATTAATGCTGTAATTAAGGATTAATTTGGGTAGTTATAAAGCATTTAGTAGTGGTCAGTTAACTATGTTCGTGAGCTCATCTAAAGTGAGGACTAGTCATGCCTTGTAAAGCATTTTTAAAGGCTGTTAAATATTTCTATGTTCTGTATCACTGCGTTGTGTTTGTTACATTTTACTGTTTAGAAGAATGACAAATCTTTAAATCACCTTTATAAATGCTTTACAAAGCATGAATAGTCCTCACTTTAGATTAGGTCACAAAAATAGTTAACTGACCACTACTAAATGCTTTATAACTACCTGTATTTACTACATTTACTACAGTGATCTTATGAATGACTGACAACTCTTAAACAACTGGTTTGTAAATAATGCTATACTTCATTTAGAAATCATTAACAAAGTATGAAAATACAATTATTAAACGCATTATAGATATGCTTATAAATCAAGAAGAAAGCATGTATAGCTATATTTATAAACTGCATGTTAATTTCTAGTAATGTTTTATAAATGATGAATTAACTATTTACTCATGCTTAACTAATGATTGTTATGTTATGGTAAGTAACATTTTTAACAAGAAAACTGTAAAATAAAGTGCAACCCTGAATTTTTACCAGTTTTACCACCTTAGCAACCACCCATAGTGCCCTAGCAATCCCCTAGCAACTGTTTAGCAACACCCTGATGCTTATGCACAGATAGCACCACTCACATTTTCCTCAGACTGAACTGAACACTTAATCAGAACACCCTAGAAACCAACCAAAATACCCTAGCAACCACCCAAAATATCCTAGCAACCACTTAGCAACACCCTGATGCGTTTGCACTTTTTTTTTTCACACTTTCTAACTAAAATGAGTCGATATTTAACTTGCGTGTAGTTAAATATCTCAGTTGTAATCTCTCACAGCACATTCATCACAGCGCAGCACAAACAACATGATGTTGCTTTGATGTAAAGGCAGCCATTGTGAGTTTGAGCTCCTGCCTTTGGAATTTCCAGATGGAATCGCTGTAATTGACAAGGAGTGAACGCTGGTTTTGTGTCCCCGGGGGAAGCGAGCGCGAGGGCTTTAGGTTAAAGTCTGGTTTTAAACAGGACTTATGAAGTGGAGGAGGAGGTTTCATTCAGCCGAACCCTCAGGTGAAGCTCTCGGAGCAACCGGAGGGCAAATCTACCCAGACACCTTCAACATTTCTCACATCATCACAGTTTATTCGCTATAGGTGATAAAATATGAGCAGAACTCAGTTTAAATTGAACTCCACAATTAGATAATACCAGTTTAGCTCAACCAGTGACCAAGCAATGCTGTGTGTGTAAAAAGAGCAAAAAAAAAACACTTCAGCAAAACATCACCAGCTCAAATTAGAGGAATCATTGTTAGTCACTGTATATTTATGAATAATATATCACAGTTTTCAGTAATACTTTACAATATGGTTCATTAGTTAACAGTTAATGTATTAACCAGCACTGAGCAATGCATTTGTTATTGTATTTATTCGTTTTTGCTAATGTTAATAAAAACATTGTTAGTTCACAGTGCATAAAAAAAGGTTTGAATAAAGTATTAGTAAATGTTGGAATTAACAAAGATTAATAAACGCTGTATTATCATTATTAGTTCATGCTAACTAATGTAGTTAACTAATGTGAGCTAACTTTATCGTAAAGAGTTGCCCAGTTTACTTTATTTTGCTCTCCTCACTTACATAAATGAATCCATAATTATATCCGGTGTCCGAATAACTTTTGGTTTGACTGTATATGTGAATGATTATAAGAACAGTAGCTGCAGTTCACCCGTCGAACACTATAATTACAGCACTTGGAGATGCTCGTTTCAATGATGATTCATTACAGCTGGAGAAGAAACCGGCCTGAACCTGCGCGTCCAGATCCTTCTGTCAACAGATTCGCTGTGACTTGCCCTGTAAGTCATTTGGTGTAATTTTGTGGTAATCCTAGAAGGCTGAACGGAGCATTTTTCTCTTGTGGTTAAAGGTGTAATGGTCCCATCAGCCTGAAAGCACTCAATTTTCATTCCATCTCTGAACACCTGGAGTGAGTCTTTTGCGAAGGGCATCACTTGTGCGAACAATAGGGGAGCGTGTCAACAAGCTTTCACAGACACGGCATATTTATATCTGTTTCAGAGCAACAAAGACATACTGGTGTTTTCTGGATGTTCTCGAGCTGAAATCACGTGATCAAGCTGCTTAGAGAGACTACATTTAAAGCAGTGTCTTCCACTAGAGCAATAATCACTAAACTCTGCTCAGGCCTTCAGACTCTCCTGACTTATCTAACCGATCGGACTTACGATGTTTGTTAAGCGAATGATCAGGAGCAGCGTTAGCCAACTATAGTCGCAAGTTCTGTCGTTATCAGCAGTACGGCTGGGTATTGACACAAATTTCACAATTCGATTCGATTTCGATTCACAAGCTTGCAGTTCGATTCCGATTCGATTCAATATTGATTATTTTGGATATCAGTTACAATAAATGGCACATTTTCTCAAGGAAATCAAATCTCTTAACTAATGCTGTAAACTATGGGAGTAAACTATGAAATATAAACATTTAAATGGTGGCTGTCATAAAAACTTGCCAGATTTATTCAAATATGCATTAAATATTGAAGAACATTGCGATTATAATTCATATGTAATATGGTGTATATATTTAGCAAAATGCTTCTCTCTGGAGTTATTTTTTCTCGCTGACTAACGAGTTTATGTGGGTTTTCTGAGGTAAATATGACGATGACATTGATTACAAGCTGACGTCTTTCCACGGTTGAAACGCTGATTGAGCGAATCAATGTGACATGATACAGATTTGGATAAGTTGTACTCTATCTTTAACACACTTTCAGATGCTCATTCATGTTTATTTGGCGCTGTGACTGGTATTATTAAGCCGGAAGAGAGATCAACGCTGCTGTTTCTCTTGAGCTGAGCCAGAGCGATCTCGATCTCACGCCACAGCGACAAAACACTATTTATGTTTTTGAAGAGTATCAGTAACCAGACAGTTTCTGGTCTCATTGACTTCCATAGTAGGAAAAAAATATACTATGGAAGTCAATGAGACCAGAAACTGTCTGGTTACTGATGTTCTTCTAAATATCAGAAAATCGGCTGAATGGATTCGAAAACGGTAAAACTCGACTGTTTAACTCTGGGGGAGTTGTAAAATGAGCCTATTTCCAAAAAAAAGTGGAGTATCCCTTTAAGTGTCTTGCTCAGGGACACATTGGTGTCTCACAGTGGATTCGAACCCAGGTCTCTCACACCAAAAGGCATGTGTCTTATCCACTGCGCCATCATCACCCCTTTCTTTCTTTCTTTCTTTCCACATTTAGTTCTTATTGTTATTTTGCAATCAAGGAGCTCTTAAAATCAACATGAATTCACAACCCATCTTCCTTTCTGACCGATATAGATCCAAGACGCCAGATGGGTTGAAGCACCACCGTGGTGCCTTTTTCTCTCACACAGAGAGCAAAGGATGATGGGAAAACCATCGAGCGGCATTAGCTGCGAGCTCGTGAGAATATTATGATGTTTACTGTAATGCCATTTTCCATATCAGCACACTTAGAGACACACAGAGGGCTTGTTGCGCACTTCAAAGTGTGTGTGTGAGGAGAGCATTCAGTGTCACTCAAGATACTGTACAACCCCTCTGTAAACAACCGCAGGAAAGACACGGATCTGGCACCATTAAAATTGAATTGTTTCCGAGGGAAAGTGCGTGAGGATGACAGGAGCGGATATACCGAATGAAAGCACGTCTGATCAAAGAAAACATAAACTCTGTTCTAAACACTAGCTTGAGTTGAGTTGCCTATTAGGGAAGCATACAGTATATACTTCAGCAAACAATCAGAATAAAGTCCCTCTCTGGTGAGAATCCAGCGTTTAATGTTGTTTATGTGTGTGTGTGGTGTTTTTAATACGCTTTAACACACATCATGTGTAAGTTGATCTAAGTGGACAGCATTGCTGAGTATTTCCTCCTTAAAACTGCAGACAGTCTCAAAAACACACTTTGAAATCGCTGGTGTTTCTGACGTCACAAACCACCTTGTGACCAATCAGGGGTGCGTTTCCCGAAAGCATCGTTAGCCAACTATGGTCGCAAGTTCCGCCGTTTTCCAATAGAGATCAATGGAAATTGCGACCATAGTTGGCTAAAGATGCTTTCGGGAAAACGTGTGCTCGTCAACCAGTGGATCTCTGAGTGAGTGAGTGGAGGCGGGGCTCATTTGCATATTCATAGAACCGCACATACTAAATGAGGCGAGGGTGTCGAGTTACATTCAAGATATTTTGATATATGATGATCTCTCTCACTGACTAGTATATTTAAAATAATGTTGGACACTTTTACTGGTAGCATCAGAGATTTGGCATTATCAGGACCCATAAATATTCCCCATCGCATTATTAGACATTATATTTAACATTACAGTTTAATGTAGTTCAGACACTAAAACGTATACATTTTTTCATGCGCGCTAATTTCCATTTTGGGTGAACTATAGTCATTATCCATCCACGATACGTGCATTTTTGTATTGCGATATATTGTGACACCCCTACAATGTACTGTAAGTCGCTTTTGATAAAAGCATCTGTTCAAATGCATAATTCTATTTGACTTTTGGAAGATCTATGACATCTTCAAATGCGGTCTAGCAAGTCGAATCACAGGTTTGGGAACTGATAAATTTTTCATTGTAACAGTTCAAACATGAACTCTAGCTCGTCCACGCTACTGTAGCTCTTTTGAACAATTAACTGTAATGTAAGCAGTGTTTCTGGATTGTGCCTCTCCGCTGTCAGCGTGATTGACGACTCGGACGGCACATGAATTTCAAATCCCGGGTGAACGCGAGGGCGCGAGCAGGTACAGGAGTCACGCGACCGGACCGGAGATCCAGCAATTAGAAGTTATTGCATGCAAAAGAGCAAAGCAGAGGTGTACGTGTTGCTCCTCAGCGGAGCGTGACGCTGCTGAAATCGGCCCGAGAACACCAAACCCTTCACACACCTCAAGTCAATTACGGGCTGGATGTAAATCTGATCCGGTTCAGACGTGCTTTCTTGAGTGAACCCAGGCATATCCGACTCTCCTCCGCATCAACACAACTCTTCTTTCATTTTCTTTTGGTTCTGAAAGCTGACAGGATGAGTAAGTGTTACAGCCTCCGCTCACAATCAGCAACTACAACACCAGCAATTCATTCACGTTCACAGCCCTGGCTCAAACGAGCATCACACGCAAACAATAATGTTTACCCTACACGGAGAAGGCAATAATGCAGAATTACACATTACAGAGGGTTCATATTCACAGAAAACGCAGGAAGTGTGTCAAAATGAGCTACAACTGTAATAACGGCGGTGTAATATCAAACAACAGAGCGTGTTTTACAGGTTTCATGCATTAGCGCTGCTGATGTATGTGTGGTGTGTGATGCACATATGCTTCTCTCAGGGATTGCAGGACTGGTATCAATTACACTATTTGCCCCCTGGTAATGTCAGAAACTCTCATCGACAAAATCTCTGAAAGCTCCAGATTGCATGAAGATCATGATGAGATGCACTGCATTAACAGATGGCCATGATATGATGCGAGTTTCAATTATATTATAACTTTTACTATACGAATGGAGGCCGGTACACACCCTGAATACGGTATATACACACACTGAATACTGTACACACACTGAATACTGAATACTGAATACTGCAGACAGACAGACAGATAGATAGATAGATAGATAGACAGACAGACAGACAGACAGACAGACAGACAGACAGACAGACAGACAGATAGATAGAATAATTAAGAATTAAATATAAATAAATAATTAGATTTATTAAATAAATAAATATGTAAAAAAAAATCCATAACTAAATAAACGAGATATGAATTAAAAATTCATAAAGAGATATGAAAACAAACAAATAAAGATCAATAAATAAATATCAATTAAAACATACAGTTTTACATTTTATGAAGAAAATTAGTGGGTTTTGTTTAACTCACCATCATGATAGAGTTTTGTGGGCGGTTGCCAGGGCGTTGCTATGCAGTTGGGTATTCTGAGTGGTTGCTAGGCGATCTCTGTGATATTCTCGGGTCTCTCTGAGGGATGTGAATGATATGGTTCATGAAAGGTAAGATTTAACAGTAATCTAACAGCACAAACATAAATAAGTAACTTTTGAATTAAAATTGAATTTTTTGAATTTTGAATTTTGAAATAATTTCTTTTTTATCAATCCCAGTAAATTTTTATCAATCCCAGGCGCATTTACAGGACAGGACAATACACTGTCAGACTGTTCTTACCAACAACCATCAGTGAGTTGAAGCACACACACACACACACACACACACACACACACACTCCCGGTTCAGGTCACTCATGTGAACTCACCCACTCAGAGTTACACATAATCAGTCTTGGCTTCGGCTGCGTTTTCTTCAACCTGTTGCAGATGTGCCTCAGTGACATGTCACTATTACCCAGCATGCCTTTCAGCAGCGCTTCATCATGGCCTGTGCTCTCGTTCTGTTCTCTTTCAATTAAAAACAGCTGTGTGGTCCTAAAAAATGCAAAATAGATTCTATTTTATCAAACAATATACAAGATCTTTGCTTATACTTCATTTGAAGGTGTAATTGTTACAGTATAATTATATAAGCACTCGGTAATATTAAGCAATTACATGCACTTACTAATATAGAATTAAGATTTGGTTGAGGGTTAGTTGCATGTAATTATGCATAATTTACTATGGTAAATACATGCAACATGCAACGAGGACAGTGTAAAATAAAGTGTTACCATTTCTTTCAGTATTTTGCAGTGATGCGAGTTTCCCACAAGGTCTCACAGATGAAGTCACATGACCTCAGATCATGATGTTTGGTGTGAGTGAAGTTTAAATGCATGAACAGCTGGACTGCCCCCTGGAGGCCTGAACAGGACAAACATCAATCCATCACAAGCAGGAGAATTCAGAGAAAAACCTGATGCATATTCACAGCAGATAAGTTGATGCTGCGCAATAAAGCGTCCAATTATATGATACTAAACATCAGCAAGATCTAAAATGTCCAGATCCATGAATAATGTATGGCAGACAGACAGCTGGTGCCCTTCACAGATGAAGTTTATAGATATACTGTTTCTCCAGCACAGAATCGATAGACACGCTGTTTTTATTTCACTGCAAACAAAAATACGGCTGTCAGACCCATCATGCATTGCTGATGTATCTTTTATCACTCCTTCTATGGATATAAACCAAGGGCAAACGCGTTATAAGATGCTCAGACCAAAAGATCAGCACAAAGCATGCGGGCTGAACCCGGCCAGGCTTCATCTATAATTCACCATTTAATTTAATCAGAAAGGCCGATCTCTGCGGAGGAAATAATGCCTCGTATCTCACTCCATAAGTGTGCTAATAAAGAGCATGCTGGGATACGACTCGAGAGCAGCGGTCTCAGACATCAACCGTTCAGACGCCGAGACACACGAATCAGAGACGCTTTCACTGCATATAATTGAAGCTCGTTTCCACTACAGAATAAAAAATTAAAAGGTTTTTGCAACTTTTTTATCTTGCAATTATGAGTTTATACCTTTCAATTTGGAGAATTATGAGGAAAAAAGTCAGAATTTTGATATTTATATAAAGTGTCCATTACATTTTAAGTTGCAAAAGTGGCACAAATAAGCCAGCATTAAAAACAACCAAATTTGGGTTTAAATATGACACTGATCTGGGCAACAAAAAACTACCCAAACACTGGGTTATTACGTCTGATCCAGGATCTGGGCAACAAAAAACTACCCAAACATTGGGTTGTTACGTCTGATCCAGGATCTGGGTAACACAAAAACTACCCAAACACTGGGTTGTTACGTCTGATCCAGGATCTGGGTAACAAAAAACTACCCAAACACTGGGTTATTACGTCTGATCCAGGATCTGGGTAACACAAAAACTACCCAAACACTGGGTTATTACGTCTGATCCAGGATCTGGGTAACACAAAAACTACCCAAACACTGGGTTGTTACGTCTGATCCAGGATCTGGGTAACACAAAAACTACCCAAACACTGGGTTGTTACGTCTGATCCAGGATCTGGGTTACTCAAAAACTACCCAAACACTGGGTTGTTACGTCTGACCCAGGATCTGGGTTACTCAAAAACTACCCAAACACTGGGTTGTTACGTCTGACCCAGGATCTGGGTAACACAAAAACTACCCAAACACTGGGTTGTTATGTCTGATCCAGGATCTGGGTAACACAAAAACTACCCAAACACTGGGTTGTTACGTCTGATCCAGGATCTGGGTTACACAAAAACTACCCAAACACTGGGTTGTTATGTCTGATCCAGGATCTGGGTAACACAAAAACTACCCAAACACTGGGTTGTTATGTCTGATCCAGGATCTGGGTAACACAAAAACTACCCAAACACTGGGTTGTTACGTCTGATCCAGGATCTGGGTAACACAAAAACTACCCAAACACTGGGTTGATACGTCTGATCCAGGATCTGGGTAACACAAAAACTACCCAAACACTGGGTTGTTACGTCTGATCCAGGATCTGGGTTACTCAAAAACTACCCAAACACTGGGTTGTTACGTCTGATCCAGGATCTGGGTAACACAAAAACTACCCAAACATTGGGTTGTTACGTCTGATCCAGGATCTGGGTAACACAAAAACTACCCAAACACTGGGTTGTTACGTCTGATCCAGGATCTGGGTTACTCAAAAACTACCCAAACACTGGGTTGTTACGTCTGACCCAGGATCTGGGTTACTCAAAAACTACCCAAACACTGGGTTGTTACGTCTGACCCAGGATCTGGGTAACACAAAAACTACCCAAACACTGGGTTGTTATGTCTGATCCAGGATCTGGGTAACACAAAAACTAACCAAACACTGGGTTGTTACGTCTGATCCAGGATCTGGGTAACACAAAAACGAACTAACTAAATAACCCACGATTTTTTTATAGTGTTCCTTATTCAGCCCTCTTTGCACACAAATGTGCCGTTGAGTATTTATAGAGACATTAAACTCTTAATGAATGTTTCAGGAACATTCTCCAGCAGAAGAGTCTCGGGCAGCTCGCGTGAGGCTCAGACAGCCCATTATTAGTGTTACTGTACGCACACACAGAGAGTTCACGGCTGTTCATTAGACTTCAGAGCTAATGTATGAAGCACACCTTTCCCAGGATCATTTCCCTCGTTCTCGGGGAAGAGTTGTATAATATCCCTCCATTAAAGTGCAAGGACAGCATTTCATTAGATCACGTCGAGCTAAAAGAGCAGGGAGAGAAGCCAGCCTCTACAATCAGCAGCTTTTACTGACGGAGATTACCATCATTAACACACACACACACACACACTATGCAGATAAGTATAGAACATTAACAATAAGCTCTTATCATGAATTACATCACTTCACAACAGTCATATACAAAACATAAAAATTTTGCAATACTCAAAAACACATATTTCATATAACTCTTATGCCATTATGCACTGACAAACTACTCTAAAATAATGTACAAAATCTCCAAAAACGACATAACACGATTTTATCAGTTCAAACACTTGACAAATCAATTAAATAAACAGTAAATTAAGTTTAGGATTAGATTCTTTACATATACCATAGTTCTCAAATGTTATGTTTCATGCATATTCAGGTGAATGCATTTTTCAACTCTGAAATTTGATGCATGAATCATATGGATGACTGTGGTGTCAATTACGTTGGAGGAAAAGAGCATCTTACATCTGCTTGTGTGACAGAAAATCATACAGGTGTCGACATGAGGCGGAGTATTTTGCTGTAGTCCACTTGTTGCAGAAGTTTAATGAACTTTAATGTTCGCTGGTTTTCCAATTTTGAGTTTAAATCTCATAACTCTGAGCAGGGTTATTATAGATTATTGAAGCTAAAACCAAAAGTAGAACCATAAATTTTTTTTAAATAGTTGCTTTAAATAAATTAAATGTTATATATATATATATATATATATATATATATATATATATATATAGCTATTAATATATATGAAGAGTTCAGATGCAAAAGCCTCTAAAAGCCATTTGAAATTTTCTTCTTTAATGATGATTTTTTATCAAACTTGTATATTTAATTTCAGTAATTTCACTTAAATAACAATTAATAGGTAATTATCATTGCCATTTAAGTGAAATCACTGAACTTAAATATACAAGCTTGATAAAAATCATCATTCTAGAAGAAAATTTCAAATGGCATTTAGAGGCTTTTGCATCTGAACTCTTCATATATATATATATATATTAGCTATTTGCAGGCAATGTTTTAATTTAATGTACTAAAATAACTAAAATTGAAAACTGAAATAAAAATGTATAAAAACTATATAGACACATTAAAAAGAAATAAAAAACACAATTATTCAATTATTTAACTTTAAGTAAAATTAAAAGGAAAACAGAGGACATAAAAATAAAAATGAAATAAAAATATGAATATCTCAATGATACTACAATAACAATGATTCTGAATTTACATCTCAGTTTAAAAAAAACGTTAAAAAAAATATTAAAAAAGGTAATTGTGACTCCCAAATTTTTCTCCTTTTATACCTCAAAATCCAGAGTTGTTAATCTTAATATTTTTTTTCTCAAAATTGCGCAAATATCTTACAAATATTTAAAAATTCACAAAAAAAATAACAAACAAAAATGTTTTCGTCTGCACCACGAAATAAAAACGTTAATTGCTTGAGTTTTCCCTTGTGAGTTGTGAGTTGGGGAAGACTCATGCAGGCGTTGTTGACACGACACACAGACTTTGTATTGGAAGACGGTTTATTGGAGACTTCGAATTGCTTTAACGTTTGTTGTTTTTCCAATTATGCACAGAAACTTCCAAGAGGCTTGTGCTTGAAAGAGAAAATGTGTATAAACGAGGCCAGATAATGATGTTTTAGGTTTCTGCTCTGACATTTCTGATTACTTCAAGTTCCATTTTGGGGGCTTTGCAGCGGCAGAAAGTGGAGCGCTTCAAAAGTTCAACAAAACACACAGGATTTAGAGGAGAGAGAGAGAGACTTTGTCAGAGACGATGAGTGGGATCTTTGATCTTCCTCTCGGAGGCCCGGAGGGCGACTATCGATTGTGCGGCGACAGAAACGTGTGGCATCAGCGCCGAGCGGATCAGAACCGACCCGACACACACGGGAATACGGCTGAATACACACGAAACCACAACGCCAAACTCTGAGAACAGCTTCGGGCTGAAATTAAGAGCTTCACTCGTCAAATCAAACCCAGCTCATCTGAAGGAAAACTGCACGTTAATTATAGACAAGCTGTCTCCCAGAATGCAATGCACCCTTTCTAATGACTCACACTGTAAAAGATGAAAAAATACGGTAAAAAAACTGGCAGCTGTGAAATTTACAGTAAAAAAATACAGTAACAACAGACTTAGTTACAGTAAAAAAAAAAATATATATATATATATATATTATCTGACATAACGTTAATAAAACCAAAGATTTGAAGTACTAAAACAGATAGTTTTGTACCTTTGTAATACACTGACAAGCACCAATCACAGTGGAGATGAGAGTCACATGATCAATCAAAGCTCATCACAAGCAGCTTTTCCACAGGAAACTTAATATTAGTATACTTCTGCACAGTGTCATTCCCACGAACACTAAACACCATTACACACAAGAAATTAAAAAAATGCAATAAACATTCATTTAACAACATTACAAGTAACATAAATCCCTAACTGATAATAAACCTAAGAAAAAGAAAAATTTAATCAAAAATACATCCAATTTGAAGAGTAACGCAGGGAATTATGGGATTGTCAATCCAAAATCTGTAAACTGTTTTACTGTAAAATTACATTAAATGTATACGGTTAGATCTATCCCAGTTATTCACCGTACAGTAAATAGTACGGAAACTTTCCCACTTTACACTCTAAAAAATGCTGGGTTGTTTTAACCCAATAGGCTTTATGCGGAGCGTCACGTGACCAAACCGGAAAACAGGTCTCATCGCATCCGCTTGTCATAGAAAGTGTTAACGGCCGTAAGACCTGACTACGATATCTATGGATTTTTAAGGTAATCAGCTAACCTAACTAGTTCACTTTGTTATTGGCGTTTTATTCCATTTAAATATCTAAACGTTACTGTGAAGAAGAAGAAAAAATATAAAACGTTTAAATATAAATCTGCACATGTGAGGGACATTGGTTATGCTAATCTTTGCTCGCTCCTTTTAAGTTATCTTGAGTAAAGCCGCAAAACATTTCATGAAGCACATACAAAAGACCTGGACCGGAAGCGAAGCGACCTGTTTCACAGAATGCGGAAGTAAGTTGTGCATAAAGCCTATTTTAGGTCAAATATGGCAGACTGATCTCATGAAGTAGCGTGTGTATGACACGCCAATTCGTATTTCCATTTTTGGCGTAATATCAAGACGCATAATCGCTTTTCAGCGTGTTTATGAACGCCGTTGACTTAACGTTATATAAATATGCGACTTACTTCAACCCCGTCCCTAAACCGAACCGCCACTGGGGTTAATGGCATTTATGACTGGAGATTTGACGGCGTGTACAGACACGCGGAATGACGCGAACGTTAATGGCGTAGACATACACGAATACACGCGTATAGCTCAAAATGCGTAGATAACACGCCACTTGACTCGAAAGTGCCGTGTATGTTTACGCAAAAGTCATGATGTCATGTTCAATATGGACAAACCTGAACATTGGGTTAAAATTTTAAATAAAAATTAACCCAACGGCTCGGTTTGTCCACATTTGACCCAAAGTTGGGTTAGCATTTTTTTAGAGTGATGTTTACAGTCACGACCCTTTTCCCAGTAACCTTTAGTGCAGTAGAGCTGTGTGTGTCTGTGTGTGCAAGAAAACACTAGCACAACTTCTGCTTCACGGCGACTTGAACTGTGACGTGAACACACTGTATATAGTGAACACACACAAACACTGTGTGGAGCGTCAAGAGCTGGATTCATTATGCTCCTCATCAGCGGTGTAAAAACAGCGAGTTCCTGTCCAAAGCTCCCGAGAGCCGTGAATCCTGAAGTGTTTCTCTCTGGACGGGCTCCAGGGCCCGACTGATACGACGGCATCAGCAGAAACACGACAAGAGCTCGTCTCCAATGAGGAGCAGATGGTTGGCATAATGACCAGCTTCACAATATAATGACGAAACGCTGAAGGACTGAACCGTGACGGCCCGTGAAACGCTGAAACACGACAGGACAATTACAAGAGCTCTGCAATCGCATGCATTTATGCCCGAAACACGGAAGAATATACCGTCTGCAGAGAGATAACCTTTACCTTCACATTCATCTCAATGCTAGCAGCGCTCCAGTGTTCATTCACCTGCACTTAACCACATCGAGGAAACACGTCGCCCTCGAATGATCAAACTAAAGCACTTTAAAATGACCAGAGTGGACAAAAAACGTAAAATACATACTTTATGTAAAGCATATAATACAGATAAAACTAATCAAGAGACAGAAAACACAGACAAAAAAATAAATAAACATAAACAAAATGTCAACGTCAGGTTTCAAAGGCCGAGGAGAAAAGAAGACGGCGACGAGGCTCATCTAAAAGTGTGACAATTAATAGTTGTGTTATTTTGGAAACACAGCGTTTTCACTTTGCTTTGTCTTTAACCAAACACATGCTTTGAGGATTCATTAATGTTAGAAGCTCAAACGCTGTAAATAAACAGCAGATAAACTGTACAGACTGTGAAGAAACTTAATGCTTAATTGAAGAGAAAAAAATTCCACGTTACTTTTTTTTTTTTTTAATAAGCATGAAGTTTATTTACTTAATCATTTTAAGGCAACGGGTGTCCTCATTTTTCTTTAAGTCAAGTCAACTGATCACTTTTTACAGTGAGTCCATCCTCAGATACAGCTTTATTTTGAGCCAACCACCTGAGATGTAAATGTCATGTGACTCCAGGATAGTGACATCATGACAATTTTTTTTTTTTTTGGAGTCTTCTAAAAGTGTGACTTTTTTGTGTATATTTTGTATGGCTGTTATTTTTTATTATTTATTACAGGTCATGTGACTGCAGGATAGTAACATCATGGCAACGCTGATAAATTTATAAAATAAAATAAGAACACCCGTACAAAATACGCAAAAAAACTGAAATGAGCCTGTAAAACTAGAAGAAGAGCTGATGGGAGCATACGAGCAGGTTTTCTGCTTTGCTTCTGATGTTTACTTGAGCTTGAAGACACAACCTGTCACCCCAGCGGCTCACACTCACACCAGGTTTGGACTGAGACGAGAAACAGATTGTGTTTCAACACAAACAACACCATCACACCAGCAAACACACACCATTCGCAGAGAGAAAGCGGATCGTCATCTCAATACGAGTCCATCATTATCAGTTCTGGAGCTCATAGTTAGAGTTAGTGATTTCAACAAACAACTGAACCTACTGTAATACACTTCAGTGTGTGAACCGTCCCGCAGCGCTCCAGCTTCTCACGTGAATGGATCCTCGAAGCAGCTGTTTGGTCAAAGACAATACAAAGCTGTGTTTCCAAAGGATGGAAAATCCAGCTAGCATTACACTTTTATAAGCCCACAAAATAAAAAAAGTAAAATTAATGAAATGAAATAAAAATAACAACCACACAAAATATGCAAAAAAACTCACACTTGTATGATCCTCCAAAATAAAATAAAATAAACAAAAATAACATAAATGTGCAAAAACAATTAAATATCACACTTTTAGAAGACTCCAAAATAAATAAAATTAAATAACCAAAATAAAAAATGTGTAAAAACAATAAATTAAACATAAAATAACAGCCATAGAAAATATCCTAAAAACTGTCACACTTTTAGAAGCCTCCAAAAAATAAATAAAATAAAAATAAGTATGCTAAAACAATTAAATATCACACTTTCATACTTTTATGAGCCCACAAAATGAAATAAAAATAAAAACCATACAACATATACAAAAAACTCACACTTGAATAATCCTCCAAAATAAAATAAAATGAAATAAACAAAAATAACATTAATGTGCAAAAAACAATTAAATATCACACTCTTTTGTGATCCTTCAAAAAAATAAATAAATAAAAGCTATACAAAATATACACACAAAAGTCACACTTTTAGAAGCCTACAAAATGAATTAAATTAACAAAATAAAATAAAAATGCAAAAACGATCAATTATCACACACACTCTTTTATGAGCCTTCAAAAAAAGTAAAATAAATTAAAATTAAAAATGAAAAAATAACAGCAATACAAAAAACTGTCACACTTTTAGAAGCCTACAAAATAAATAAAATAAAAATAAGTATGCAAAAACAATTAAATATCACACTTTCATACTATTATGAAACCTACAAAATAAAATAAAGTCAAATAAATTAAATTAAAATAATAACCATAAAATTGTACACACTTTTATAAGCCTCCAAAATAAAATAAAAGATAAATAAATGAAATATGTAAAAACAATTAAATCACACTTTCACAAGCTTCAAAACTAAACTAAAATAAATTATGATATATAAAAGGCAAAAACAACAACAACTGTGTCACACTTTCACACTTTTATGAGCCTTCAACCAAAAACAAAAACAACCATAAAAAATACAGTAGAAAACCGTAATGTGCCAAACTCTCACGAAAGAGCATCAGATGCGGACTCATGCCGCTCAGTCTTGTCTCGTACACGTAAGATCACAGTCTCTCTGTCTCTCACATATTCTCAATCTAAAACCGCCAGCATCTATGATTTATCAACTCTCGAATGACACCCGAGGGGAGTGAATCAATTATGACAGAAGCAGACTGGCGAAGTACAAGCTAAAAAAGGTCAAAGAAAATATGACGCACTCTATAACATGTAATCTCTCCGTGAAACGCACCATAAACCACACGCTCACTCGAAACTGGAGAGCAGGAATATCAAACTGAACAATAAAAACTTTACCCACCCTAACACAACCACGTATCACTGATGATCTGAAATAACAGCCATTCTCACCCCCAAGGCGTCACCTAACTGACGCCTTGGGAAGCATTTGACATGCTTCAATATCTGACGCTTTAGGCGCCCTTTAGCGTCAGTTAGATGACGCCCTAGGATCGCGTGTACCCTACCCCCACCCCACACCTAAACCTAACGCGTCCTCTAACTGACGCTTTCCTTTAGCGTCAGTTAGATGATGCTGTAGGATCGCGTCATGTAAGTGACGCTAAAGGGCGCCTAAAAAACGTCAAATATTGAAGCATGGTCAAAGGTGACGCCTTGGGGTGAGAATGCGTTGGAAATAACAATGCCAGACAAGGGACGGACTGAAACAGAGGGCTTGACTGCAGAGATAGTGGACGAGACACTCCTGAACAGAAAACTCAAATCAAATTGTGATTATAGTGACAAACTGCGAGAGAACAGAGAACTGACTAACACAACACAGGCGAACCCAACCAACTGATGAAGACGGTGACCATGGAAACAAGGAGTGGCGGGAAACGAAGGGACACGGAAGTCCAAAAACAAAAAGACATGTAACGTTCGTACATAGATAACCTTGGATATACTTAAATATCCAACTTTATATAAAGAACTGTATGATAATTCAGCCTGATCTCTTGAAAATCTGTCTGTATAGCACGCTTTGTGTTTATACAAAAATATAAAACTGGACATCCTAAAATATCAACCTTTATGTAAAGAATTGTAGACAGCTGAGATTTGCTATATCGTATATCTTTATGTGAACACTTCATGTATATGGATAAATCTGGGCATTTTTATATATTTTTATATATTGGGCATTTTGATATATAAAAATGCCCAAATTTATCCATATACAAAGAACTGTATGAAAATATAGTTACAATTTGCAATGGAATTTTCAAAAATCTACTTTAAAAAGATACTTATGTATCCAATTTTATAGATAGAATTGTACGAAAATAGTTACACTTTGCGATGAAATAAAAAATTGACAAGTTGAAATGTTCTATATAGTATAAATCGCTTTACGTGAATGTATGTATGTATAGGGATACATTTGGACAGTCTTATATATGCAACTTTATATAAAGAACTGTTCGATAATATAGTAAGAATTTGCGACAAAATAAAACATTGACAGATGTGATTTGCTTTATAGTATATATCGCTTTACGTGAACATACCTGTGTCTATGCAAATAAAGTTGGGCATACTAATATATCAAACTTTACATAAAGAATTGTACGATGATATAGTTACAATTTGTGACGAAATAAAAGAATCGACAGTTGAGGTTTGCTATATAGTTGTCACAGTCTTGTCTCCAAAAAGACTAAAGTTTTAGTTGACAAAAAGTTGTTAACTAAAGTTTTGTCGCTCGAGTTGTCTTACTGATACAGAGAATGGCGGCGAATACACACATCGCCAGGCGAGCGTGAACGCGCATGACGTCACGCCAGTCTCAAATCCGTCCCGAATCCCTCTTATTTATTTACTGTACAGGATTATAGAGGCAGTGATCGCAGTGATCAGAGAAGGGCTCATTCAGCCCATCAGGCGATTGTTTAACCCCAACTGTCACCGTCACGGTACCGGGACGCCTAACTTTACTTCACTATATTTCTATTAAATCCTAATCTAATTATGACAAATTATATATTGTTGGAAAGGTCTAAGACTTCTAAATATATATTTTACCCCTGTTTTGTGTTAAAAATTATGTAGGAAGAGTAATTGATGAATTTATGACAAGAGTGCATCTCAAAAAATCTGCATCATAACAGGAGTTTTGACCTTTGTCACAAAAAGTTGATGAACCCACTTTTAATCATTGAAACTTCTGTTTTTATGCTAAAAGTTCATAATAAACATATAATCTAGTATTTTTCAATAAAAAATAAAAAATTATAGTACAATATTATCCTCTAAAAATTATAATATTTATATTTATTATCCTCTAAAATATAACATTATTTTTTATCGCCTTTTTTATTATATCACATATTTTAGTAGTTATCATAAATTAGGTATCATTTGAAAGCTTATAAACTCAGAATTCATCGTGTGAAAACTGTTTTATAATTGAAAGTTGCGTTACCATAGAAACACCCCTTTTGGGTGTCATTATATTTCATAATTTATGATCAAAACCTTTTCTAATCTTGACAAAACTGATATTGTCAGAAAGGTCTGAGTCTCAAGGTTCCAAATTTTGTGACAGAATTGATATTTGGACAGAAATGTATTAATTTGTTAAGGCAGAATGTACACAACTAAATTCAATGGAATTCAATGTCACCCGGTGGCTAATTTTGGTACTACGCCTAAACAAAATCTCATGGGAACTTCAATTTTTGTGATATCAACTTCAAATTTGGAACATAACTTGATAAGATGTATGGCTTTGATTTTATAGAAATTTTAGAGTAAAAAATATTTTATAATATATATATTTTATATAAAATAAAAAATATATAGTACAGTATATTTAATTTACTGTAAATTTAAACTTCCATAACTTTTTTCATACTTCCATTTTTTGAAGTGTTTTCACTTCAGCAATATTCTGCTGAGTGTTTTCTTTAAAACAAGCTTGGGTATATATTCCAAAGCATTCTTAAATTACAACCATTTAAGTTTGAATAGTGCATTTTAACCCCCATTCTCAAAAAGGGGGGTGACAGCTAAGGGGTTAAGCATGCACGGGTTAGACAAACGGCTATTTTTAAGATGAAATGTTGCGTAATGCACCTTTAAACAGTTGCGCACCTGCAGTTCCTCTAAGATGGTCCATTAGCAGGTCTGAGGAAGAACTGGACACAGGACCAGTGTAAGGAAACCATGTCACTGTGGCATTTGGGCTCCCAGCCCCTGAATAATGAGGACTGGAGTGGTAAAATCGTCCAGTGGGTTCCTGACGGTGTCTGGCAGGCCGACGCGAGCGCTCTGGAAGAGACAGTGATTAATGATGCAGCACAATGTAGTGGTGTACAGAAGTTTTAACTGATGCTTGCAGTATTCACTAATGAACTGCGAGCTGGCAGATGAAGTTTTGGGGAAATGGGTCGTGGGCATGTGTGATGAATACAGCAGAACAGATGGAGGTTTGTTATCCGCGCTTCTCGAGAACGGTAACCGTGGAAACCGTGTGGGCTGTGTCACATTCCAACATTTCGCCGCAGTAAAACGTCAGAAGAATAAGCATCACTAATGCGGCCTAAGAAGAGAACATGCTGGACGAGTGACGCTTCACAAACACACTTCAGTCAGAGCTAATAGAAACACACACCTCCAGTCAAAACTTTTGGATCGGTGAGATGTTTAATGTGTGTAAAACAAGGCTCTTCTGCTCACCCAGGCAGGGTTTATTTGATTAAAAATACAAAAGATATTCTTAAATATTATGACAATTTAAAATAACTTTTCTATGTGACTATTCAGTAAAGTGTGATTTATTCATTACTCCAGTCTTCAGTGTCACATGACCCTTCAGAAATCACTCTAATGTGAGGATCTGATGATCAAGAACACATTTATGATCATTATCAGTGTTGAAAACAGTTTTTTCAGGATTCTCTGATGAATAGTAAGTTTTTTTGACATAGAATCTTTTGCAACTTTTGATCAATTTAATTCATCCTTGATGAATAAAAGTATTGTTTTATTTTATTTTCACCAAAAACAAAAAAAACAAATCTGACTGATCCAAAATTTCAGACTGGTAGTGTACGTCGAAATAAAAAGGGATTGTTCATAATACTTTTGTTGATAATAATAACCTCGGACTTTACCCTAACGATAATTGGCAGATGAAGTCTGCAAGAATATATTTTAACCCTCAGGTGCTCTTCGTTTCGGAGTCACACTTGTTATCTTCTCGGTCAAAAGTGACCGGACACCTAAAAATGAAACTTTCTCCATCCCAGTAAAACCAATGCAATTTATTTTTGTTCTATAATATTTATTCTTTTTAATTTAGTATTTTGAGACAATTTAATTGAATTTATTAATATTTATGCAATATTTATGGTTTATTTTTGCCATGGAAAAATATATATGTTTTTCTATATATATATATATTTTTTTTTTTTCAAAAAAATATTAATTCAGTATTTTAGTTTAATATAGAGTCTAGGCCTTCAGAAAAAAAAATATTTTTTGACCATCTGGTTACAGTATAGAGAAAAAGCGTAGAATCCTGGTGTAACCACTAGATGGCATATACAGCTCTCTATGGAGAGGCATGTGAATTCCCCAGCTGTTTATGAACACATTTTTTGTTGTTGTTGTTGAACGGGTGGTGGATTTGAATATATAATTGAAACAATCTCAAAAACTATTTCTTATAATTTTTTTTACAAAAAACAAAAACTCACAATTTTTTTTTTTCATTTTTTTTTTACAATTTCCCATTCATTTCCCATTTATTTCTTATTTTTTTAAGACCACTTAGCATGCTCAGATCATGACCTCAATTTTTTTTGTGTGTTCACATACATAATGCCAATAAAAGTAACATTGCGATAAAGTTGTGATTTTTAAAATTTCAAAACAGAAAATTTTTCGGTCAGAAATGACCAAAGAGCACCTGATTGTTAAAAAAAGGTCAGTAATGATCTTTATTTCACACACATGATCAGATCCCTGGCATCACAGAACACACACTCGAACCGTACAGCTGTGAGGTCAACAGATCTGCATTAATATTAGATATTATTCCTTCAGATTTGATTGTCATAAAGCCGGTGACAGCATCTACAGCAGCACCAGATGTTTTCTGCTCTTACACTTTTATGGAAATGAGACACTGGCCCTTCGCCATCAGAATTGTAAATGTGTTTATGCTGCTTATCAATTAACTGAGACTCTGCTGAAGAGAGACTGAGGGAATACAGACAGAACATAATACTAGCTATTACTGAGGCTAATATTCAGAGCAGGGAGAGAGTTTCCTTACACACACACTCACGCACACACACACACAGATATATCTCCTCCAGTAGTCCAGCAGTCTCAGTGCACACACACACACACACACACACGTATCTCCTCCAGTAGTCCAGCAGTGCACTCAGGCAGAGAGTAAGATAAACTCGTTCCATTATAAGGTCGTGTTTTCCTGCATGTCGTCTCTGTCAGAACAACCGAAATAAAGAGTTGCAGCGACTCGATATTTATTTTCCTCTGCGTAAGATCGATGTTCGCTGGCACTTTTGTGGAGCCTCAGAATTCAGTTTAAAGACGAAGCATCTGCATTACAATACAGACGAATGATTTTCCATTACTGATGCACTTTTATTTGCACAATGGACGTACAATTAACCAAACAGAAACGTTTAATGGATATCTGGAATCTAAAGCACAGGCCCATTGCTCTTCGCTAGCAGTGAATGCACAGTGTTTCACTTTAAACGAGCGGGAGATTGTAATGAAGGAACAACCAGAAAAAAGACCTGAACAAACGGATCATCTCACTGTTTATAATCTGTAATCTGTGGCTCAATTCTGATTGGATGATCTGCAGTAAATGTTTCTGGCAAGTAACATTAATAAAACAGACAGACAGATACAGATATAGACAGACAGAAAGACAAACACATAGACAGACAGATACAGATGGACAGACAGATAGTGGGACACAGACAGACAAACAGACAGATACATAGACAGATACATAGACATATAGACATATAGATAGATAGATAGATAGATAGATAGATAGATAGATAGATAGATAGATAGATAGATAGATAGATAGATAGATAGATAGATAGATAGATAGATAGATAGATAGATAGATAGATAGATAGATAGATAGATAGACACATAGTTAGACAGACAGACAGACAGACAGACAGACAGACAGATAGATAGACAGACAGATAGATAGATAGATAGATAGATAGATAGATAGATAGATAGATAGATAGATAGATAGATAGATAGATAGATAGATAGATAGATAGATAGATAGATAGATAGATAGATAGATAGATAGATAGATAGATAGATAGACACATAGTTAGACAGACAGACAGACAGACAGACAGACAGATAGATAGACAGATAGACAGACTGATATATAGACAGACAGAGATAGATAGACCGACTGATACATAGACAGACAGACAGACAGACAGAAGACAGACAAATAGATAGATAGACAGACAGACAGACAGACAGATACATAGATAGACAGAAAGACAGATAGACAGATATATAGACAGATAGAGATAGAATAGACAGACAGATACAGTACATACACTGAAAAAATGATTTTTGCTGCTTGTTCAAATCGCTTAATTAAAATTAGCTTAAGCAACATAATTGCTTTACATTTTGTCCAAACTTAATTTGATTGTGTCCGATCTGCTTAAATATATGTACAATTTAAGTTTACTTAATCCGTTTGTGTTGGATAACATGAATGATTTGTGTTGCATAACTGAAATTGGGCGGTGCATGTTAATTCCCAGCATGCTTTGCATATGTCTGAATTATGAGAGAATAAATGTTGAAATGAAGTGTTATTTTATATGTTTTTGAGAAAATAAGAAAAGGTTAGTGTGTAATTGTGTTTAATGTTCAATTACATTGGAATTATTAGAACCATTTGAATTACAGTTGGTTACCATTGTGGAGAAGAGTGGATGATTTGGTTAGGCTGTGGACCGATTCAACAATGTGTATAGCAACTGCTTTTTGCTGAGGGTGTATGTATACCTTAGCATTCAGTATGCCACCAAATACTATTGGTAGCTAACTGCAGACTATAGACTAGATGTTGAAGTGTGACAAACACATTCAATCTTAATTGGATAAATGAATATATGAATTTGACCTGAAACAGCCAATCAGGGAGCCTTTTAAAATCACTTTGAGACTACTTAATTGGATAACTTAAAATGACTTAATTCCATGACATTGAAGATACATTAATAAATTATGTTTGTGTAACTTAATTGATTCATGTGGGACCGATGTACACTATCAAATCATGTAAATCCAACAGACTTTTTTTTTCAGTGTAGATAGACAGACAGATAGACAGACAGATAGATAGATAGACAGACAGACAGATATACTGTATAGATAGATAGACAGACAGACAGATACATATACAGATTCCTGTTATATAGTCTTCCAAACTTCACAGCGAATTACTAATTTCTGAACATTATATTTCCATCAGTTATTTTTTTTGTACCAGAAATCTGAATTGCAGCCCATTATATTAGTCCTGTTTTATCACCTTAATTCCTCTGTGTTGAATAATGGATGGCACAGGTAACTCTGAATCTTCTGATCAGTGTTTGGACCATCAGAGGGAATATTCTCACGGGAGATATTAATCGCTGCTAGAGATCATCCGATATGTAGAGCGAGTTCAATGGGAAACGTTCCCGTACGAATGATCCCCGCACTCCATCATAAAGCCATACGCTACAATATGAGTGAGTATATGCAGAAAATCATCAATATGCAAGTGGACTGGACCTCTAATCCATTAGCTAATAAAACAGCAGAAGCTCATTCATCACGAGCCCAGATGATTCACTCGTTCGTCTGCTCTATTATTTATTGTCCACCATCCCATCACAGGATTTTGTGCGATCGCTCCCAGTGGACGAGGCTAAGATGACCGAGGCTTCAAACTGGAGGAAATCCACAAACTGGCTTTGTTGTGACTAAACCAGATAATACTTTGGACAGGATTATACGAATTTACAATGTGCCAATGCAATATTTCCCTGAAGTTCGGCCACGGAGAAGCTGAGCTGATCACGACCAGCTAAACCACCCATCAGAAGTTGGAGATTCTTCTGCTCTCCAAGACTTTACAAGCAGTTTCTAAATTAAATATACATTACATATACATATACATTGGCATTCACTGTTTGCTGACCAGCCACTGTGGCGAGTGGTCTTCCAGAGTTACGCCACTTCATATAATACCATATAGATATCTTTAATATTATCTCATAATTTGGCAGCCGGTGTATTAGGCTACTGTCACTTTAAGACCGGACACAGGACCCATTAAAGGGGTGATGAACTGAGAAATCAAATTTTCCTTGAGCTTTTGACATCTAAGAGGTCATCATATTATAAGAATATCCTGTAAGTTTCAGAACGTCCTTGTTAGTCCAATAAAAGCTTTTATTGACACCAGCCTCTGAAAACGCCTCGTTTTGAAAAGTTTGGAAATATGACGTCAAAGAGGCTAAAACCCCTCCCCCGCAGAAGATGATCAACGCCTACTTCAACACGGCAGGTTTAGCCCCGCCCACCGATTCGCGCATTACACGCATAGCTAAATAACATAGATGCCTACCTCGTGATGACGATCGATCTACCGAGCGATACTGAATATTGTGCAGTGCATTTGTGAGCTAGTTGGAGGTTTCAGCAGATTTGACGTAACCAGCCAAAACAAACACTAATGCATGAATGCCTTTTACACTCCTGAACGGCGTTTAGATGAATAACTGCATCCATCGCACAGATTTGTTGGAGTTTCGTCAGTTATATTAATAATGAAGTGATACGATCAGCGGTGTTTTCAGTTCGCTCGCAGCTGTATATTTTCTGTTTGAAACATTAGCGTGTGACGTTCGTTTGGCATTAGCTACAGTCGTACACACTCGAGTTCACCATGCATCGTGTCTAAGTAATATAATCACAGTAGACAGCCTCGACCTCCAGGACTGTAATGAATTTCTGACGCGGCAAAGACAAACGCCCGAATGTGGAGTGATGTGTGACGGCGCATTAAGATCCCGGCATTAGCACGGCGGATATATAAATGCAAATGCACTGAAGAGTCCGAAGATGCAGAGAACGACACACACGTCAGCGAGGATGAATCCAGCATGTTGTGCACAATCACTGATCTGCCGAATTATGCTCAGGGTAACGGCAGTGTGCCAGTGGCTGTAGGTCGAGACACACACACACACATGATGGAGATGTGAATGTGGCCACACATCATCAGCGGGTCAGAAACACTCCTCGGGAACATCAGTCACCGTCACATTCGCCTCAATTACGCTCCCCTTGAAAAGCACCATGGGTAACGTAACATCATTTCTATCGACGAGTCGGTCATACAGCTGATGATGAAGCTGCTCGTTTTCCCATGATTCCACATCAGGACTATCTTTCTTCAGTGCAAACACACACATCACACAGTGCTTTCATTCACGGTTATTTGATTTTCATGTATGTATAAATATATACAGTATATATATGTGAAAAAAAAAATATAGAACCATATTATAATATTTGTTAATATTTGTTTTAGATTTTATTTTAGAATTATTATAATAAATAATTCATATATATAATTCTATTTTTATATTTTATTGAAAAAAACATAATTTTCATTTAAATTTTTGACAATTTTGTTACGTGCTTACTTGTTTTTTTTAAAAATTTAATTCTGTTCTATTAATTTTAGCACCTAAATATTTTATTTCAGTTAATTGCCATGGCAACATTTCTATTTTCCCTTATATGCTTTTGTCATTTATATTTTATTTTATAATTAAATATATATATAATAAACATAATTCCTATATAATTCTATTTTTATATTTTCTTTTAAAAAATTCAGTTTTCATTTAAATTTTTAACAATTTGTTACGCGCTTAGTTGTTTTTTTTATATTTTAATTACAGTTCATTTAGTACCTAAATATTTTATTTCAGTTAATTGCCATGGCAACATTTCTATTTTTCCTTATATCATTTTGTCATTATTAGTTTTTTATTTAACATTAGTACATATAGGTTTTATTCATTTTTATTTCCGTTTCTATAATTGTACGTAAACTTTTTTTTTATTTTTTTATTTCATTTAGTTGCCAGGGCAACCTTTCTACTTTCCATTTAAGTTTTCATCAAATATTTGTTTTTTTGATTAATATTTATATATAAACACCATTCATGTTATTATCTTA